>BMAO01002075.1:0-175051 GCA_019973975.1 Trichonephila clavata
TTATCTGGGTAGATTTCAGTAAAGGAATCCTACTTGCTATTATACTCTTCATGATTCGATTCTTTTTCATCATCCCAGCAAAAAGTCTTTCTTCATCCAAAATACTGTTGTTTAATATCTATTAATTAAATTCTGTATCCATTAAATTAATTTAAATATCCCATTTCCCATCATAATTGCAATAATACGTCAATTGCAAAAGAAAGGTTTTAAAGAGTACTCATTTATAAGATGATATCAAAACAATCCTCTTTCAATCTTTGGCGGAATTGAAACTCAAATACCCCCTGATCTTTCAGTAATCGACTCGACTCAGCCAATTGATTATCACAATTCAGTGAATTTTCATAATTAGAGCTTTTGAAATTTAACTTTACATTATATAGTAATTTTCAGCCTTATATTTCCCAGTTTTATAATTAATTTTACATACATAGCATTACTACAATTAAACTTTAACAGGTGTTAAACTTTAATAGTTTTAAGGTAGCCGGACTCCCAAAATTGTGAATTTTGCCAAGAATTGAAAAATTTTTTATGATTTTATAGGTCATCTTATTAGCTTTATAAAAATAACAAGTTTATTATTTTCCGTTCATTAGAACAAAACTACTGGTGTTCAGAAAAAGCAGATGCCATTACTTTAAGCAAGATATGTCATACTTTAAAACGCGTTTTACTCGAAATGCATTTTTTTTTTTTAATGCTCAAACGGGGACAGCGATTGCTAAAAAAGTTTTGAAATAATTAACTGAAATTTTTCGTGTATGCTTTGTATTATAGTAGAAGTGTTTTAACCTTCATATTTATCGATCTCATTGTTGTATTACAGAATTTACAGTCTCTTATGTGAATATAATCACTTATTTTAAGCAAATTTCATATAATAACAAAAATAAAAAAGCTCTAGTTTTGTAAAAATTAAAATCTCGCATATCCTAAAAGTCATTTCTAAAATGAATAACATAGCAACACATCAAATTGAAATATTGTTCATAAACTTTTGGAACAGAATGGGCCCCGTTTATGTTATTTTTTGTCAATTTTTATCTATTTTTTTTCCATTTGAATAATAATAGTTTCTTTTTCGCCTATTTTTCTTAAAATGTATTAAACAAATCTAAAAACAAAAACAAAAAATCCCAAAATCTCCATTTTTTTTTAAGTTGTCGCAAGTAGTTCGATACCTTAATAATTGATATGTAGGAAATTTATAATTTTTCCCACCCACATCTTTTTTTTAAAAGACGCAGTTCACTTTCACTGAACTTTAAAGAGGAATACAAGAATCTCTCTCTCTCATTTTCAGAATTCAGATATTTTCAAAAACTTCAAACCCAATAATGGCGAAAGAGAAAAAAAACCCTAAAAATGCACCGAACATATACATTACCCGACAGCATAAGTTAGCCCCCGTCAAGCTAAAGTCTTATCAGCCATTAAGGAAGTTTTGCGTTTCTTTCTTAATTAAAGACTATCAAACGCCAATTGCATTAACGCTAATGGAGGATGAAATTTCCTTCCTTCGTATTTACTTTATTTTTATTTTATTTTATATAAAGGTAATGAAGGAAACAAAGAAACCAACGCTGCATTATTTTAAGGAGCTTGCAAAAGTTACTTTTTAGATTAAATCCAACACCCCCCTCATTTCAAAAAGTGACAATGTATCAATTTACCATATTTAGTTATGTATTTTATGCATATTTGTGGACGCAAAAAAAATGCGGTTTGTAATTATTTGCGTGAAACAAGGATTGAGTAGAAATATTTGATCTTTAATTGTCATATATCGGTATCATTTTTACACCCTTTTATAAGTTTCACTTGTATATAGGAATCTTTGAACTCCGTTTTTACCACTTTAAAGGTCAGATTAATTCGAATTTTGCTCACTTGTCCAGAACCGATGACAATACAATAATTTAATAATTTTGTTCCATTGTTCTGATCAGGATCATCAGGATAGCGATTTTCCATTGTCAGATCCCATTCCGCATCTGGCGACTCATTCAGATCCATTTCCAGATTTAGCAACAATTTCCAGATTTGGCGGCTAATTCCAGATTTGGCGACAAAAGAGATTAAGTTACAACTTAGTTTAGTACAACTCGGTTTTTTTTAAAAGGGTGCTTTTAGTTTTTTAAACTATAATTTATTTAAGAAAATATCAATTGCCATATTTACTCGAATCTAAGCCGCCATCGATTCTAACCCGCACCCAAATTCTTAAAATGTTTTTGTGAAACAAATGCCATTGATTCTAAGCCGCACCGCCAATTCTCTATACATTTTTGAAAACAAAAATAAAAAATTGTGTAAAAAATTCCTCAAAAAAAAAATTTTTTTTAATTTTTTGTGGAGAAATACGAAATTAATAATTTCACTAGTATTAAAAACTGCCAAATATACATACAGGATCCTATAATTACTTTAACCGTTAGTATCATGTTTCGAAAATGATTCGTCACTCCTATTGTTACAGCTGACTTCAGAATTGGTGCGAGCGTTGCCGTTTTCCCACAAGGAGTCGTCTTACGTGCAATCCAGTACATTTGCTATACAACATCTTTTTAAAAGTATGTATAAAAGAAGAATGTGTAAAAGAACTATATTACAGACTGTTGAACATTTAAAATAAAAAATTCTATCATTTTGCTTACGTCATCGACGTATATTTGTTTCATCCATGTCAAGATTTAAGTGGCTACTGCTCTTTTTCCAATTTTTTTTTCTGCAAATAAAATTGCCTCCTTTTTCAAAGTTGCGTCATACTGAACTCGTCTTGATGCTATTACCGATATCTTTGATGTTAAGATGATTAAAGAAAGAGATTAGAAATAGTAAATTATAGTTTAAAAAAATACCCTTATATAGTTGATCTAACTAAGTTGTAACATCTTTTAGTCGCCAAATCTGGAATTGTTGCCAAATCTCGAAATTAGTCGCCAGATGTGGGATGGGATCTAAAAAATGGAAATGGTTAATCCTGATGATCCTGATCAGGACAATGGATCAAAATTATTAAATTATTGTATTGTCATCGGTCCTGGACAAGAGAGCACAATTTCGAATTAATTTGACCTTTTAAAGTGGGTAAAAATTGAGTTCAAAGATTCCGTTACATATAAGTGAAGCTTATAAAAGGGTGTTAAAAAAGTCTCCAAAAAACGAGCAGACAACGACGTTTAGGATAGACTGAATACAGGAGATAAACTGCGGAATGGGATAAGTCATCGGTGCAAGTGGCCAGAATGGACTGTCACATTTTTCCTTTTGAAAGGGGTGGAAACTCAATTCCCCCGCCCCTCTCCAACAAATGTTTTGCCTTTGATTCTAAGCCGCACCCGATTTTCAGTAACATGAACTCTGGAAAAATAGAGCGGCTTAGATTCGAGTAAATACGGTATATATGCAACACTAGCCGTTATCTACCCGCAGCGTACTTCATGATGTATAAATATACAGTTATTGACACACAAATCTTACCAGTAAGATTTCATGTGTATTGAAAAACATTTAATAGCCCTCGGATCTTAATTTAAAAACGAATTGAATTTCTGAAACTAAAATCTATTTTTTACGCCTTTGTAAACCTTCTTCGGAATTGATTTTCTTCAAACCCTATCTTAGCAGATCTCTACTGAATGAAAAAGACAAGCATAGTTTGTAGGTCTAATAGTTCGAAAACCGTTTTTCTTATCTATACGTCTTTGTAACCCTCATCCACCTCGGAAGTTGATTTCCATGAAAAAAGCTCCCAGCTCTTCTATTCTCAACATTAGAAGCATGCCTGTCAAATTGGAAGTCTTTACGTCTAATAGTTCAAAAAAAAAGGAATTCATCATTTATACGTTCCCGCAACTCCTTATGGAACGAATAAATCCCGCTATTCGTAGATTTCTATTCAACAAATTAATATGCAAGCACACGGGAATTTGTATTTATATATAACCCCTTCAACCCTTGGGGGTTCGTTTCTGCAAAATCCGTCAGCGGATCTCTACTCTATAAATGAAACATTCTTATCGAATTTCAAGTCTGTAGGCCCGGCTGTAACGGACTCGTGGATGGCGTGTCATGAGTTCGAGCCATGTACCTCTGAAGATTCACCGTGCGAGTGAGTATTAACGTCCCACTGTTCAGCTACCCGAGGGCTTTTGGGGACGGCCCGCGTTACTTTGAACCATGGTCAAGTGACGCGGACGACACCTGAGCTGGAACCCCCCTCTCCTAACTACCACACCAACGGAGGACGTTTGAGCTTTCGAAGATTTAATGTGTGCATCGCTCCCCTACACGGCAGGTTTTCAGTGGTACTGGGATCGAACTCATGACACGCTAGGCACAATCCGATGCCTAGACCACTTGGCTACCGCGGATACCTGAAGACTCACCGTGCAGAAGAGGCTGATGCACGTTAAATCTATCAAGGCTCAAACGCTCTCCCGTTCGTGTGGTGTGGTAGTTAGGAGAGGGGGATGCCAGCTCAGGCGTCGTCCTCGTCACTTGACCATGGGTCAAAATTATGAGGTCCGGCGCCAAAAGCCCTCGTGTAGCTGAACAGTGCGACGTCAATATTCACTCATTCATCCTGACTTATGCAGTTACACTCAGTCCCAACTAACGAGTAAGTCCGGGAATAACTAGATTAAAAAGCGAATTTTAAATTTCATTACATTTTTCAATGTTTGCATTTCCCTCCTGTTTTTTTTTATTATTATTATTATTTATATGTTTTCTGTTTGTTTTTTAGCGTATTATAATTAAATTTTTTTTTGGAGTAAACATTTCAAATGAACAAAACAAATCCCTCTTATTATTAAAAAACATTATTACAACTCTGTATCCAAGATTCAATGGGGAAATCAAATACCGTAAAAGGACAATAATACTCCATTCTCTTGTTTTCTCCTCCAATCAACGATTTCCCCCTCTGAGGGAAAAAGTCCCCATTTGTTCCATAGGCACTATGAATTACAATATCCATCTCTCTCGGAGGACCTGGATGAAAGACACGTGTACGCTTTTCGCCCATTCCCAAAATTCCTTTCGTATTATTCCCTCCCATATTTGCCCTATCATATAATCCATTGATAACCAGGAAGCATGAGAGGGACTCCGTGATGTAGAAAGAGCGTCGGATCGAGGGAAAAAATTCGCTTAATTATTCACAGATCTTAGTTTATTATTTACTATTCGCTCAGTTGCTTCACTATGAATGATTCTATGTTATCCCGTTGGAGGAGTAACGTAATAAAGCGGAAAAACTGCTTCAAATATTTTTGATATACTGTATGCAAAATATAATTGAGAATGATACAAGTTGCTCACTTTTTCAGTTACTATATTAGTTCACTCTCTCCCTATATTTATATATGTATATATCTTGTTCAAATTTTCAATTGTTAATTAAATACTTTTTATTCATCCACTGAAGATCAAATACATTTTTTTTTAAACTTGTAGTGGATGACACTTGATGTTAAAACAGTTTTTTTTTCAATTATTAATTCATTAATTACATTTTATTTTTTAATTTTAAATTTATTCAGCGTTATTTCTGATGAAGTTATACTTATCTACAACAGATGGCGCCAGTAAGTTTTTCTAAAGAAGTAGGAATTGACTTTAAACAAAATTATTTTACTCGTTTTCTTTATAAAAACTACAAATTAGTTTTGATTTTCGTCGTGATTCTTACATTTGAAAAGGGGTTTAATAGTACACTGAAGAATTTTAATTTCCCCTCTTGATTGCTAAGTGAGTGATTGAATGTTTTTTAACGTCGCCCTTCACAATAACGCAAAGACTATTGGCGAAGAACCTTGTAATTTTGAACCGTGCCAAGTGACGAGAACGACGCTTGAGCCGGCGTTACACTTTACTAACTTTCACACCACTCAAACGAAAGGACTTTGAGCCACGATAGATTTAAAGTGCATTAGCCCCTCTACAGGGAGAGTTTTTTGTGGCATCAGGATTCAGACAAGCAGCTCGACAGAGCCGTGAGCGATTTCGGGATTATGACCCGCTAGGCTATCGTAATCATCGTTCCAATGATCCTTTTAAATAAATACTATAAAAAAATTAAGCCAATTCCTACTTAGGTCAACAAAAGAAAATTTTATATTATTTGTTGATAATATTTAAATATAACTTTCTACAACATATTTTTTTCTTTCTATTTAACTAACGTTAGCAATACGAGCAATAATAAATTATATCAACTGCTTTTCCTTATTACTTACCAATTAATCATCTGCGATTGGGACAAAATGTATTTTTCGAGATGATTTCAGCTATTTATGATCAATTAATTTATAAAATAACTTTGAAATTTTTAATTTTTCACTCTTTAACACTCTATTATTAGTTATTTTATGGAATAACTAGGTAAAGTACGAAATATTTCATCTATTATTGAACTGTCCACTTATTTCATTAAATACATAATTATTCTATGAAATAACTGAATTATACACTTTAACGGTAACATATATATAGAGAGAGTGTGTGTGTGTGAACTAATAGTAGGAATTGAAAAATAAAAAGCATCAACAGCGTAATATTTTTTTTTTAAATTTTAATGCATGAATGAATAAATGAGTTTTCGGCTCTTTATCTCTATCTCCGTTGAGGAGGATCCTCGTTTCAGTGCGCACGCATATTATGCCACATGATTTCTCGTTCTATCTTTGCTTTCAACTTCATAAAGTTTTTTTTTAAGATTATATTAAGTATAGATATAGAGAGATATAGATATATATATATATATATATATATATATATATATATTAGGCTTATCAGTTGGATTGCTGAAGAGTTTATTTCTAAAACCTTATTTAAAGATGAAGGGGTATATATACTCCAGCTAGTAACTAATTTATTCTTTACATAATTCACCAAAAAAAGCAATATAAAAAAGTTTTAAGTCAATTCCTATTTAGGTCAACAAAGAAAAATTGTCTTTTAGTTACTTTTTATTAAATAGTTACAATTAATATGAATATGTATATACATATGACGAAATCACAATATAAAGTGACAAAACAGAAAGCGATTTTCCTTGAAATTTCCCATTTTCTTTCCTATATATGGTGTTGGACTATTTTTTGTGTTTGTTACTATTTATTCATTCATTAAATTTAATTATTCTAATTACTATAGTAAGAAGAAATCAAATTCTCAGAAATTAGGCTATCCCAGGCATGATTCAAACCCATGGCCTTTGGATTAGAAGTCCATTGCGCTACAGGGACACAAGGAATGATTTTCCTTTCTATGTATGCTGTTGGACTATTATTTTTGTTTACTATTTATTAATTTTTTAATTTAATTAATTAATTTTGAAAAACCTGTATTAATATCAAGTGTCATCCACTACCAGTTTTAAAAAATGTATTTGAACTTGAATGGGTGAATAGAAAGTATTTTATTTACGATTGAAAATTTGAACAAGACATATATATGAAATGCACTGCGCGGAGTTGATTAGATTTTTCCTTGATTATTACATTTTATGTGAGTGTTGTCATGGTTACTTAAGAAGACTTGATGCTTGTTGCTTTTTATTATTTCTTGAGCAGAACATTTCAATAGTACACAAAAAACCCCAATGTCTAAAACACAAAAGCAAAGAGAAAGCAGGCAGCGACGTTTACATGTTGATGGTGAGCACAAAAAAAATTTTGCTTAAATACTGGCTGTGAAGGTCGCGTGACTCCTTTCTAACGGGAGCCGTGATTGGTTGGAAACGAGCGGGAGCGAGAATTCTAATGCAATATTACTATCCGATTAAGCTTAACGCGTTAGTCTCTAATCAAAGAATTAAAAATATTTAAAAGGAGTTAATTAAAAGGGTACACAAGAGGGAATTATTATATATATATATGAACTAATAGTAGGAACTGGAAAATTGAAAGGCACCCCCTGCTAAGTTACAGAAAATTTACCACAAACAGGATGTTTTAAAATATATTAAGAAATTAAAGTCGTGTCTGTTGTTCTAGAAATATTTGTTATCCATTAGGAAAATGCCCCCTGATTGTAAGAATGCGTGTATTTCTAGTGTATGTTTTTGAAATGGAACATTTAATTTTTAAGACAGTAAATTACGTATAAAGTAATGGTTAACGCAGGGAAAATCCATATATAGTTCAGACTTTCCCACCAAAGATTTTAAAAACATTGTTTAAGACGAATATGTATTAGACCATAAGTAAAAAAATCGAACATTACCAATTCCAAAAAAATGTGTACAGATAATAATGGTGTATATTTCAAATTAAGTTTGATCTCAATTTATATTTATATTTTCTTATTTTATACTTTAAAAGCTATTTTTTTGAAAAATTATTTCCCCAAGACTACCTATTGTAACTTCTAATATTCATGGACACGGTTATACAAATCACTCTGAAATCTTGGATTCGGTTTCGTTATGATAACGTTGCACTAGAAAACACAACGGGCTCAATTCATATGACGTCAGTCACATGATAATGATAACCACGTGTTTTTAGCCAATCAGTTCAAAAACTCATCTGACGTCATAGTCACATGATAATGATAACCACATGTTTCCGTCTCATCAGTTCATACGCTTAGTTGGTACCAATTTTCGCTCTTTGCAGAAACTTTCTCTTAAAAATACAAATGTGTCAACAAAACTAATGCACATAGGTAGACAAAATGCATTTTATTTCAAAGTACATGCATAAGATAAGATTTTTTTTTCAAAAAATCTTTTGAAGAAATGCATTTTTATAACATTTGAACATTTTTACCCAGTTATAAAATTTTTACAAAAGGAATAACAAGTACAATTAGTTTGATGTCTTTTGAATTCAGTGGAGAACACGTGTTTGTCATTATCACGTGGCCCTCATAAATTGAGCCCATTATGTCACTGATGGCGAACTTTGTAATCCTAGTACACGCTCCGGTGACAAATGCCACACTTAAGCCGGTAGGTACTTCACAAATCTAACTTCCAAAACAAGAGTGTGAGTCGAGTTTTGATTTCATTAAACTGGCAATAAATAGTCACTGAATATTACAGAAAGGCGTCATCATTTCGAATTGAATTGGAATTGTTTTCCGTGATACAAGAGCTACGCAACAGGCCATTAGTATT
The DNA here is from genome assembly GCA_019973975.1 of Trichonephila clavata. Taxonomy (NCBI): domain Eukaryota; kingdom Metazoa; phylum Arthropoda; class Arachnida; order Araneae; family Nephilidae; genus Trichonephila; species Trichonephila clavata. The sequence goes on from BMAO01002075.1 coordinate 9,140, forward strand.
AATTCTGAACAATTGTCAACTGACTGAATTACTGATATTATACTCTCCAAACTTCTGCCTCACGGTCATGTTTCACTGTTATGAAACAACGCAGCTTCAAATCTATCTATTCAAGAGCATTTTGTGAAGGTCCTCGCCATTTTGGACTAGAGACAGATGACCGAAGCGACATTTCGGCTAATTTCGAATTTTCACACTACTATAGGAGAGGATTTTAAGCCCCAGTTCGATTTCAAAACCAGCAACCTTTTCTTTAATCTGCATGACAATTCTTTGGAATTTAAACAGATTTGTTTTCATTAAAATGACTTGCAACAAATAAAATACAGCAGAACGTTGTTTATCCGGAACGTCGAATACCCGAACCCAAGTCCGGATCCGTTTTCGAACAATGCAATGCTCAACATTAGTTTAATGCGAGACCAAAAAAGACGGGAAAACCCAAGGTGAGGGATATTTGGGGAATTTCAGCTGTGTGATTTGGTAAACACAAATATATGAAATATTAGGTCAGTTTGTTTCCAAGTATACGTGCTCTTTTGTTGAGTTTTGTTGATGTAGAAACCTGGATGGCATGCGTGAGTGAGTGATTTTGGGGTTTATTGGCGCAAGAGCCGATTTCGGCTATACTGCGCCAAACATTTGTTTTAATATCTGTGGTCTAGACGGGAAGAGAGAAAGAAAGAATGAATTGAATGCAAGAAAGAGGGTCGAAAACAGAAGGATCACTAGGGTACCCCGGGTTCGTGAAGCCCGTGTTTACCAAAGACAGCAAACCCCGTGGGAAAAGGAAAAGATCACTAGGGTACCTCGGGATTGTGACACCCGTACTCACCTAAAGGCGAGCCCCCTGAGGTGTGGATGGCATGCGATACAAAAGACTGTGGATTTCAAATGTTAAATGATGACGAGATTGTTAATTCCGCGCAAAAAGAATCCGACCCTGTCGACGATGAAACGGATGAAGACGAGGACAACGAAAGCAGCAAATACTGACGCATTTATGCGTTAAAGACAGAGTGGCACGAACAACCATCAGAGTGCTGTCCTTCTTAACTACTGCTGCTGAAGAGAATCATAGACCTAGCATTGAAAAAACGAAGGTGTACAATGGTACAGCGAAAAATAAGTGATTATTTTCCACAATCAAGGTAAAACTGAAGTTTTGTATCTATTTTGCTTTTTCTTCAAGCACGTTTACAGCATGTAATGATTTTCAATTTTTGTTTAGTGTCCAGTATCATATACTGCGTGGATCGCATTCGGTTTTCGGTTACCCGAACAGTGTCCGGTCCCAATTGATTCGCCCCTCAGGGGGCTCACCTTCTTTAGGTGAGTACGGGTGTCACAATCCCGAGGTGCCCTAGTGATCTTTTCCTTTTCCCACGGGGTTTACTGTCTTTGGTAAACACGGGCTTCACGAACCCGGGGTATCCTAGTGATCCTTCTCTATTTTCGACCCTCTTTCTTGTCATTCAATTCATTCTTTCTTTCTCTTCCCGTCTAGACCACAGATATTAAAACAAATGTTTGGCGCAGTATAGCCGAAATCGGCTCTTGCGCCAATAAACCCCAAAATCACTCACTCACCCAATTGATTCGGATAAACGACGTTGTACTGTATACATATTGTTACATAAAAATCAGCAGACGTTCTGTTTCGAGGGAACAGTAAATGGTCAAATAAAGCGTGTCCATCATTTTTTACGACTCACAATATACGGTGAAAAAAGCAAATGAACAGGGCACAAGTGTATTTCGTTCATCTCTGACATCTGAATAACAAGCCTTTCCTACGTGGGAGTGGAAGCAAATAAAAGATGTTATCCGTCGGCGATAACATATCGCAAAAACAAAACGCTCTCCGGGCAAACCATTCTATTGTGACTAATGGAAACAAATGAGATGTTTGTGGATGTGTGTGTGTGTGTTTTCCCTGTTGATATAATTACGTTTCCGTGCAACACAGATAACACTGGGCGTCGTTTCGGGAACAGGGTTTTCATCTTTTTTTTTTATCGCCCTATTCCTTTTGGAATATATATAGTGGTCAAAACTTGTCAACGACAAATGAATACTAATTGAAGAGATTACAAGAGATTTTATTAGGTGGTTCCGAATGATAGTTTTGTCGTTATGTATCTTTTTTTCTTCTCAATAGGATTTCAGGTTCCCTATGAGTTTTATACTTTACAGAATCATTATTTTTATTTCTAATGGGCTGCGGATTATTGTTTCATCATTGCAGACCTAGTACATTCCCCGGAAGCTAGTATCTAATTTTAGTGCGGCGCCATATAAGCGGATACCAATAGCAGCAGGTAATTTTGACACCCAGTTTCCTCCCTAGAGGGAGGCATCTGACGATGCAAACCTGTACTAGGATTTAATTTTTCTGATAGCATCCAAACTGAACACATACTCTAGGGATCTAATGCATGCCGTATAATCATACGGCATGGCTGCTGTCGATTTTCTGCATCATAAAAATTCACTGACTTGGGCCGAAGTCGAACCCGCAATTTTGGGTTCAAAAGACCAGTGACAAGCCAACCACGCCACCAGGCGGCAATGATTGAAAGATTTATTTTCATTGACTGCTTTAAAATTGGTAACTGTCTCTGATGTGATCGCGGTAGGTCATGGTCAGTAAATCCTGGCCGACGTGTCATGAGTTTGAGCCGTAGTGCCACAGAAGACTCTCCATGTAGAGGGGCTGATGCACGTTAAAGCTGTCGAGACTCAGTCCCCACGTTGGAGTAGTGCGTTAAAGAGGGGTGCAAGCTTATGTGTCGTCCTCTTCACTTGACCGAGCGAGAGTGAGAATTTTATTAACGTCGCACAAAAAAAACACGAAGTCTTTTAGCGACAGACCTCGAAATTTTAACCTTGGCAAATTGATGAGGACGTCACCAGAGCTGGCACTTCCTCAGCTAACTATCCCATCACACCAATGGGAGGACATTGTGCCTCAACAGAGGGGCCGCGGTAGCCAAGTGGTCACTGTAACGGATTCGTGGCTGGCGTGTCATGAGTTCCAGCCCAGTACCACTGAAGACCCTCCGTGGAGGGACGCGATGCAGGTTAAATCTGTCGAGAGCTCAAACGTCCTCCCGTTGGTGTGGTGTGGTAGTTAGTAGAGGGGTGCCTGCTCAGGTGTCGTTCTCGTCACTTGACCATGGTTCAAAATTACGAGGTCCTTCGTCAAAGGACCTCGAGTAACTGAACAGTGCGACGTTAATATTCACTCACTGACTGTGCCTTAACAGAATGTCTCCTCTACATGGCGGGTCTTCAGTGAAATCAAGACTTGAACCTGAGACACTCCGGCCACGAGTTCTTGACCATAACAAGTAGGCTACTGCGGCCACACACTTGATGCCTAAGACACTTGTGCTCTGCTGATTGATTGTATATTAACGTTGCATTACAAAGTAACACAAGTGTTTATTGCAACGGATCTCGCCACTCTGTACCCCAATCGATGAGCTAAGTTCATGCGACGTCATAGTCACATGATAGCTTCAATTACGTGTTTCCAGCCAATTAAATTAAAAATTTATATAACGTTATAAGCACATGGTGAATGCTAAACATGTGTATAAAACCAATCAGTTCATGTGCTTCATTGCTACCAACTTTTGCTTTTTCACAGAAACTTCATTTTAAAAGTATGCAGTGGTGGTTCCTATAAAATCCAGTAACAGCCTCCGGACTAAAGTGATAATTTTGGTCCAGTGGTATGTTACGTTCTTACGGAACCAAAGGTAGCGAGTTCTATCCACCTCATTGATAAACTTGGCACTGAACTAGGAAAAACGCAACCTTCACTCATCTGTCGTGGGGCCTTCTATCCGCCGCAAGAACAATCAAAAGCCGTCAGATACACTTGACGCAACGATCAAAAGCCGTCAGATACACTGACGCAACAATCAAAAGTAGTCAGATCCACTTGACACAACAGCAACCACTCACACGCTCACCATTACAACTACATCATTCGTTCATCTGTCCACCGATACACTGGTGGGGGAGCGTATAGTGGTGGTTCCTACATAAGCCAGTAACAGCCTCCGGACTGAAGTGATCATTTTAGACCAGTGGTATGTTGCGTGCTTACGGAACCAAAGGTAGCGAATTCTATCCGCCTCAAGTACATATTTATTAACAATTATAACGTACAGAGAAAAATTAAATGCACTTAATTTAAAAATTCTCCTACAATATAAAAAAAATTTGAAAAACTTTTGAAGAATTGTAATATTTGAACCACAGTGGCGTTTCATAGAACATTAGGGGCCCCCTGCAAAGTCAGGTTTTGGGCCCCAAGCCTAAATACGTACTTGGAGTCAATCACGCTTTGGGCCCCCTAGAATCCCTTCCCCCCCCCCTACTGACCTAAACATCCTTACCCCCAATAATCAAATTTAAAAAATTTTCTAAATTCTACAAGTAAAACAACTAATACAAGTTTGCCAGTCTTAAATTCAGTGGAGAACACGCAATTGCTTTCATTATGCGACCGTCGTGAATTTAGACCAATCACAATTGGCAATAAAATATGAATGGATTTTTAAGTTTTCTATGGATTTTTTTTCACTTAATAATACTAAAAAAATATTAAGCTTACGTTTCTGAGCTTCTTCGTATAACACATCATAAATCAAAACCGTCAAAGGTAAATTTCTATGCATGAAATATTTTCCAAGTTTTAGAAAGTGCCAGCACAAATTTTCCCTTCCATTATAATTTAATGAATATATTTTTTTAAATACTTTGTATAACTAAACGAAATTTGAATAAAAATTTTCGTTAAAACTGACGGGTTTTTGCCTTGCGTGATACTAATTTCTTGTTCTGTATATCATTAACTATATTTTTTTTTTAAAAAAAAAGTTCAAAACACGCATACGATATTGCATCGGAAAAATTTGGGAACAAAAATGCTAAAACAACACCATAAACACAATAAAAATGAAGAGCGAATTACATTACAACTACTTGAAGCACTGAAAGAAGCAACGAAAACGTTTAAATAAAATTATTATATTGAATGCATTTAAAACCTTTTCTTTTCGGCCGGGCCGCATAAATAGGATAGCTATTTCACGCGGTCGCAACATGAGGATAATTGGGGGGGGGGGGGAGAAAAGCTTTAAGATCAATATAACATAGAAAAATTAAACTGTGAAATTGATCAAAATATTAAAACTCTTTGCTTTTTTTAATTATTTTTCATTTTTGTCACTGAATTTTTCTAAATAGGAAGCCTTTAAGAATCACTCTTTCACGATTTCTGCATCAATAAACGGTTTCATATGATTACCAATGATATAACAAATTTCTTAGGGTGCCTTTGTTATCACTGTGACATTACCACTGACAAAACACTTTTTTGCTGTTAAAAAGATTATTCAAGAAAACCTATTTATCACCTCTTGAAAGAGATCTTCGAAGACTTCGAAGAAAAGTGTCATTGAACGATTATTGTTTATTGGTATTTTTTTTTAAATACACTTTCGTGACAAATCGAACAATTACTGAACCATGCTTATTTTTCAAAACAAAATAGTCAACTTCTTAATCGTCTTGAAACAATCTATTTTCTTCGAATATTTTTCACTTGCAAGATATATATATATACAATTCGCACCCATACGACATCGACAGCAAAAATCAAAATTGATATATTTGATTTTTTAACAAATAATTTCTCACCAAATTTTCATAAATAAATGAATTTCTCAGAACAATGGGCCATGACCGGGCCACTTAAAAAGGACCGGTGGGTCGCATGCGCAGGTTGAGTATCGCTGATTTATGCGATTGAAAATGGATATTATTTTTACAAATTAAATTTAGTTAAAATTCCAAGACCGACAAACTTGGTTGTCATGACAACACAAAAATTTATCGTTTTTTGAAAAAAACTTGCCATTCGTATTTATTTCTAAAAAAAATAATAATGAAATATTAAAATTAATATGTTGTATCGTATTAAATTTTGTAAGAAAATCTTTAACGTATTCGCGCGAGTGCGCAGCTAGGGATCTCAATTCAAATCATCACAAGTGTATAAGTTTTAAACTGAACGAAAAATTTAGATTTGTTAGTTCCCCCATAAAGAATTATCCATAAAAACAACATTCCCCACCTGAATAATCTACACAGCGTTCTCGTGTACATTTTAGTCGTTAAAAAAAAACGTAAAATTTATCATAAATTTTGCTTTCAAGTACTCTAAAAAAGAAAATTCGGAAGACCAAACATAATTTAAAAGACTAGTATTTATTATATAAATGAATTTTAAATATTTATAGACGGGCAGTTAGTTTTAAATAGATGTAATCAATACTATTTAACAAGAGATAGGCTATCCGTGGATTGAGAATTTCTATCCATAATATTCCATTGGATTTCGTTCAGTACTTAAACTAGAAAAAGAAAATATTAGCAAGTCATAAAGTTAGTTAAAACCCACTTCTTTTACTAAAAATATAGTCCCAAGTCTGTAGTGTTTATAAATACTGCAGTTTACATCCTTTGTTTTTCAAATTTTAAAACTATGTATTTAAGTATCTATTTTAATCTTTAGTATTCAGATAATTTCTGCTTCTCGAATATAAAGTATATTAAAAATTTATAAAGTTTATTAAAAATTTATATCTGAAACAGTAAAAATTTATTATGGATATGTAAACAATATCATCTAAGAGAAGACATGTTCTAGCTTCTTAATTTTATGCCGCAGTACATACGATATCTTTCCAACTGTTTATTCTGCAAAGTCCTCGATTTTATTTACTTTCTATAAATCTAAAACTTTTTGGAAACTTCTCACAAATATAAAACTCGAAAGTTTCTGCTAGACGCGTAAAATTTAGAATTCTCTTGGATCATGCAAGGAGAATTCTTCGCTCAAAGAGATGGAAACGTTATACTTGACTCTTGTGCATTCTATATATTAATTTTGTTACAGTTAATTTACAAAAATCCATAAAATACAGATGAATACAGTTAAGGAAATGTGTATATGGTGTGTGTAAAAGTGTTAAGATAAGTTGCTGAAATAAATGAGTAATATCTCAAAATTCTTATTTAATGGGGAAAAAATTCAAATGCATCTGAAATTATCAAATCTGTACACAGTAAAATCCGGCGAAATATATAGCGCACTTTTATCACAAAAAATAAAATCGAAATTTAAGAGAGCACGTTATACGCCGGGTATATAAACGATAGCTCTAAAAATAACAAAAGAAATGAGCATAAATTTTTTTTTACTTCTAACACATATCGAAATGCTGTTTTTTTTTTAAAGTAATGACAAACCGAATGAACTAAATGAGAGTTCTAGAAGTATATTATTTTTTCAGAAGTCTGGGATAATACCTCGAATATATGACAAAAACATAAGAGCATTGTATAAGTTCATTTCAAATTTCTTCATAACAAAAGAGGGTGCGCGTGTTATACGGCGAATATATCTAAAAATTCAAAAATGCAGCTTTAAAGTATAGCTGCGCGTTATACGCCGGATTTTACGGTAAGCAAAAGCTGGGGAAAAAAACTCTTTCCGAAACGATGAGGAAATAAAGATTCATTCTTAATAAGATTAAAACAATTCAATTAATTTATTAAGTGTTTATTAATTTATTAATCGCTGATGTTTCCTAATATCTCACTTGATTAACCAAAATATTAATTTTATCAGTGGTTATAGATTACGAACTTTGATTCAGTTGACTCAAGTCAGATGATTTTCGAATCGTATATATAAGCCACCAGATTTCCACATCACGTCTCACGACTTCCATGTAGTTAATTAACACCGAACCTAGAAACAATACATAAACTGTAGTGACATATTTCGTAATTTTTTTTGCCGCGAGTGAGTGAATATTAATGTCACATTCTTCAGCTACACAAGGGCTTTTGGAGACATTCCTCATAATTTTGAACCATGATCACATGACGAGGACGGCACCTGTGCTGGAAACCCCTCTCCTAACTATCGCACCACACCAACAGATTTAACGTGCATCGCTTCCCTACACGGCGGGATTTTAATGGTACTGGGCTCGAACTCATGATCCGATACCTTGACCACTTGGCTACCATGGCCATAATTTTTTTTCTGCAGTTCAGATATAAAGATGACCCAGTGGTGTAACGGAGAATATTAGGATTCCTTGCAAAGTCAGGGTTTCGGCCCCAAGCCCAAATACTTACTTGGAGTAAGTCAGATATTGGGCCCCGAAGAGTCCCTGTCCCCCCTTCCGCAATACGGAGGTGCACGTTACGCCTCTGAGATGACCCCCAAAAGCTGGCTGGATCGCTTCCACTTGCATTTAAAAGTTGCAAGAGAGGCATCGGGATGGACCTCGTAATTTTGAACCACGGTCAAGTGACGAAGACGACACCTGAACTAGCACCATTTTCTCCAAACATCCACGCTACGCCAATGGGAGGACTTTATGCCTCGACAGGAAAAAAAAACATGCATCTGCTCCTCTACACGGCGGCTCTTCAGTGGAACCAGGTTTTGAACCTGTAACTCGACAACTCTTACCATGACGTCGTGATCATGACCACTTTGCTACTGTGACCACACTGACTATTTTGAACCATCTAATGATGACTAAACTTAAGTTGACATCTCAAGGCCCCAACTTCCACACCATGCCAACAAGAAAACTTTAAGCCTGGTTGGATTTATGTTGCATTAACCCCGCTACACAAAGGAGTCTTTAAAAGCATCAGGACTCGAACCTATGACTCGAATGAAACAACACCGGCCGGGAGTGACCGTGATAACTCAGTTACGGCACTCGCATCATTCTCCGCGCGGTTTTTAGGAGCCAATCAGTAAAACTAGTATCAACTAACAGCGAAAACATTTATTTGTGCGTATTTTGCGTGTTGTTACCTTTTAAGGTATCCGACTACTTGAGACAACTTTAAAAAAAATGGAGAAATGAGGATTTTTTTTTTTTTTGTGTGTTTTTAGATTTGTTTAGTACATTTTAAGTAAAATATGCTACAATTAAGAAAATAAGAAATTATTATTACTAAAATGGGAAAAGACGGGTAAAAATTTACCAAAAAAAACATAAACGGGGCCCATTCTGTACCAAAAGTTTATGAACAAATTTTCAATTTTTCAATTCTGATTTGTTGCTTTGTTACTTATTTTTGAAATAACCTTCACGATAAGACATATTTTAATTTTTACAAAAACTAGAACACTTTATTTTTGTTTTTATACGAAACAGCTTAAAACATTTATTACAGTAACATAAAGAACTTTAAATTTTGTAATAAAACAGTGATTGATAAATCTGAAGGTCAAAACACTTCAACTATTATACAGAACATGCACACAAAGTTTCAGTTAATTATTTTCAAAACTTTTTGAGCAATCGCTGGACCTGTTTGAGTATTTTTTTTAAAAAAGCACATTTTTCGAGTAAAATGCTTTTTAAAGTATGACATCTTGCTTAAAGTAATGGCATCTGCTTTTACTAAAATACTTGTAGTTTTTATTGTAGTGAACGGAAAATAATAAACTTGGTATTCTTTATAAAGCTAATAAGATGGCCTATAAAATAAAATTTAAAAAAATGTAAACTTTTGGCAAAATTTACAATTTTAGGGTAGTCGCATACCTTAAGAGTCCACCTGGCGAGATTTTCGCTGGCTAATTGAAAGGTACCTCCAAAAACGCGGCACTAGTTTTTCAAAAATAATCCAATGGAAGGAAGGCACAATTTTAATTACGAATTACAAATAACTGCTCCGAGCCTGTTTTCGGCAAATAGTTAATTAAAAGTTCTCTGGAATCATTTTCGTCATTGATTCTATGTGAACAATAAGATATTAATAGCCAATAACTCATTGTAGAGCTACATAGCATCGACAAATTCAAAGTTATCCAATAATCAATTATTCCGAAAACCGCCCAGTTTAGTTTATCTTGAAAAAAGTAACGCAATATTGGTTATTCGAAGAGATATGGGTCATAATTTATTTTCACTTCACTTACCAACACTGTAATAGGGCAGTAGATTCTTACAGACAGATCTATGAATACCCCAAGCTCAGAAGACGAAAACGAACACACCAACTCCACTTCTCTCACCTAACTGCCACTCAATTTATTTTACACTCAGTGAAATTTATACACAAGACGTAGAAATCCCTATTTTTCAGCAAAACTGGAATAAGTGGAATGAAAAGAGGATTTTTGATCATTTGTGACAACGATCAGACATTGAGATTTTGCCATTGAAAAAAAATTCAGAAAATTATATTCAAAACCTTATAGAGAAGTGAACCTCGACCTTTTTATAGACACGCACGGGTCAACCATTTGATAAATTGTACCACAGCCCACTCAAGGTAAGAAGTTGATTCTTTAAATTTTTGATTTATTAATTTTAATTTATGTGTATTTGAATGTTTTCAGAATAAAATACAGATACACAAAAAAGGAATATAGAATAATTTAATGTAGAATATTAAGAGATGTCCATGGGAGGTTGCACAAACCAGAGAGAAATACAACAGAGTAAATAAAATGGAAAAATTTAATGTTCCTTGGACGGGCTGGCAACCGTTTGATCCCCGGACCGGGGGGGACCCCTACAATTGAGCATTATTAAGTATTTAGTCATACCTTTCGTACTTTGTTGTTCATAAAATGTTTTCAACGTTCCATTGTCTGATGTTTGCATAAACAAGAATCAATGCATTTTATGAAAAATATTATAAAGCAAAATTGCATACAGATCAGAAAAGCCATATAGTCATAGTACTACTTCTAAGATTTATAAAAAGAACAATGTCTAAAACAGTTAAAATTCTAAGTAATATAAGCATTGAACGCGAAAATTTTTAATACGTCATGCTTAACGTATAGAAAAATAACAGGTAAATGGCAATAAATGTAAACTATTAAACTAAGCGATAAATGTAGCAAATATGTAATTTCTTAACATTCATGGGGGGGAAAAAACTTTCCAAACACATGTAAATCTAAACTTCGAAAATGATAAGGATCGATTCAGTGCTTTACATGACAATCTAAAACGACAGTGATTATTTTAAAATTATTTTTTAACGAGAATCTGTAAATTATGTATAGGTTTGCACTTTATTTTCGTATAATTTAAACTGACATAATAACAAAGATTAAATTATAAGTCATAAGCGATATTACCAAATGTGCCCGCTCTTATATACCTCTCCTTTTTACACATACCAATACTTCACTTACTTCAAATCTCTCGAAATAAATTACATAAAATAGGAAAAAAAAACTACTTTGCAACAAGATATGGTAGATTAGCTTTCTCACAATCCAAAAATTCATCCATATTATCCACTTCAAACAACCGATCAATACAAATTATCTACTATAATCGAATGTCTGTATTCAAAACAGAACAATTCACATGCAACAAAAAGAGAAAGAATTCCCCCTTACCTGAGCAGAAGGGGGGTGAGTCACTCTATCTCCCCCGGGACCGTCCCGCCCTAGCCGACCGCACTCCTCCAGGCTGATGTACACTGAAGTACCCCCTTTTTCCAGCAGAGTCCGGACCGCCTGCCGGATGAGCTGCCGGTGTTTGGGGGTCTGGACCCCGATGGCGTCCAAGTCCGGCTCTCCGATTTGCTTGCACATCTCGAGATCGTCGTAGCCGTTGTCCACGAAACTCTCATAGTACTGCTCGAGGTCCAGATACTTGAGCCACTCCCGGACTATGCTGTGGTCACTCATGGGTTAATCATTCCAACGCTTCAAGCACACACACTGTGGTCAACAAATAAAGTTGAGGACATGAAAATGATCTGCTTGTACGTTTGACAACTCCAAGGGTCAGTAGTGTTGCCAGTTTTGGAATACAACACAAAATGCTATATTGGTAGAATAATGGTAGAGATTCGTTTAGTATTGTCTAATTTGTGTATAAATTGTGTTTCTAATTAATGATAATTGCCTTATAATAGCTTTGGAATTTGATACGCAAGTCCAGAAAGTATTCTGATAAATTAGTGGTATTAGCACTCTCTGTGGTGTATGGTAATGCCTTCTTCCAAATTAACTCGCAAATTGTAAATGGTTATCCACTGGGATTTCTCCAATTCAAGCACTTTGATGTGTCAAAATCCAAGTATATAGTATTCCTGTAGCTGATTATTATTATATAAACTAGATTGACATTTTATTTATCGCGATTTTCACACAAATTGTTAACGGATTAAATCGTCTTTCAATAATTTTATTTCACTTGTCCTCCATCTGTTTTCCAGGACCAAATGAATAATAATTACCACCATTTATCGAATCCAATCGATACAAATTAATTTTTTTTAAAAAAATCGATATCCAGTAATCGAATCCTCAAATTGAATCAATCGATGAAAAAAGAATAGAAAATAATTCTCACGATTCGCACATTGCTCCGAAACGTGAACCAGTCGGCAGCGTGTCGGGGGTTGAGCGGGTGCACGATCCGCACACGACCGGTGCCTTGGAAGGCAAACTTCCGTTTGTCACTCGAGGGTTTGTTGTTTCATTCGGTGGAGTGTGGTGCGCCTGCGCAGCGGGTAGTTTTGGTTTTCGGACGGATTGTTTTCGACTTTTTGGCGGTGGAATAGAAAAGGTGATCTTTCTTCTTTTTTTGTTTTCTCTCTCTCTCTCTCTCTTTTACTTTTTCCCTCCCAATAACTGAATTACTCTGTGCTCCCGCTTTACGCTTTGTACGTTGTTATAAAGGTAAGTTTCTCAATAGAGAAGTTTTAATATTGTGTAATTCATTTGATATAATGTTTCACTGGCTGGAAAAGAATGAGATTTATATATTTTTATCGCAATATTAACATAATTGAAATTTTTCATGTTTGTACTATTCTATTAGTATAATATGTTATTTAATAATTTTATTCTACTTAATTTATCTTAAAATGCTGTCAAATTATCAATTAATAGAAATAAAAAAAATAGTATAAATTTAGAAGAGATCCGGCTGTTTGGAAGCATAAAGACTTATTTCAATTTAACAAAAAATGTTCCTTCTATAATTTAATACAGTAATTTTTTTTTTCAATTTTATTATGGTTACCGTATAATTCGGAGTATAACGCGCACTTTTAACACAAAAAATAAGATCGAAATTTAAGGATCACGTTATATGTCGGGTATAAAAACGATAGTTTTAAAAATTTAAAAAAAATATGAGAACAAAAAAATTAGAGTTCTACATAGTTCGAAGTACTGTTTATTTAAAAGAAATAACATACCTTATATAAATTTAAAGGGTTGTAACACTAAAAGTTTTTTTCAAAAACGCTTGGCATAATACTTTGAATAAATAACTTCAAAACATAAGGTGGCCGCGGTAGCCTAGTGGTCAAGGTAAGGGACTCGTGGCCGGCGTGTCATGAGTTCGAGACTAGAACCACTGAAGATCCACCGTATAGGGAAGCAATGCATGTTAAATCTGTCGAGAGCTCAAACGTCCTCCCGTTGGTGCGGTGTGGTAGTTAGGAGAAGGGATGCCAGCTCAGGTGTCGTCCTCGTCACTTGACCAAGGTTCAAAATTATGAGATCTGTCACCAAAAGCCCTCGAGTAGCTGAACAGTGCCACGCGCGTTACTATTTACTCCCTCACTATTCAAAACATTAGAGCTTTGCATACACATGTACAGATCAAGTTTATTCGTAAAAAAGGTGTGCTTTACATAGGGCGAAATACCTTATAATTAAAAAATATAGTTTGAAGGGGTTTTTTTTTAAAAATATTTTTACTATATAAAATGAAATAGTGTTTATCTTTCCTGAAATGCTTGAATGCGTGTGGGCGGGTGGGTGGTCATCAGAAGCTTGACTTATTAAATAAGTACAGGATTCCCACACACATTCTCGATCCCACACACACACACACGTTATTTTCTAGTAAATTTCCTTACTGTTGTGGAATTTTCTGTTTTTAACATGCATTTCTTAGCTTCATCTGTATGTAACGGAATCTTTGAACTCGATTTTTACCAACTTTAAACAGTTATATTAATTCGTAATTATGCACACTTATCAAGGGCCGATGACAATACAATAATTTAATGATTTTGTTCCATTGTCCTGATCAGGATCATCAGGATTAACGATTTCTTATTTTCAGAATTGGTGACTTAAAGGTTAAATATCAACGCTAAAGCGAAAACGTTCATGGTTAGCACAAATACAACAATTAATTCATCAATGAATAAATGATAGCTTATAAAAACACGCTTTTATCGTAGATCGAACTTAAAAATTAAACTATAGTTTTAAAAAACTAAAAACACTCTTTTATAGTGAATCGAGCTTATAAGTAAAAAATAATTCTTAATATAAATATAAAATGATTAACGAGAAAATTACCATCATTGTGGTAAAAGAGTGGGGTGCTCGACGTCAAATTGTTATAATTTCTTACTAGTTCTATTCCGAAATGCTGAGTTAGTGTAAAAATGTAGTACAAAGCCCCCCACCACCACTTTTACCCCAATGGCATTAACTTTCTCGTTAATCATTTTATTCTTATATTAAGAATTATTTTTTACTTCTTAGTTCGACCAACAATAAGAGCGTGTTTTTCAGCATTTTTTAAACTGTAATTTATTGATAACCTCGGATGACGCACCCCTGAGTTTCCCCAGTAAGTTTTCTCTATTTTCTGTGCCATTCCATTCTCTCATTTCCGATCTTTCTTGCGTTAAATGTCTTGGTCTAGATAGCAAAAAGTTGTTTTTTTCCTTCTTAAATTAATAATATGGAAGAGGACTTTCAACCTAAACATCGATAGCAATTGTATAATTTAAATCTTCCTCCTCCTCAATCAGGGACGTCTTAAGGCATAAGCCAAACTGGGCCCGGGCCCAGGGTCTCACCCTAGGTGTGGGCCTTATTTCGTTCTCGTAAGCCTTATTTTGTTCAACTACGTGCAGCTCAACACGCAGCGTTTCTCTGTTAATGGTTGGGGCCAGCATTCTTGGGGACTACCTAATTGGACCATACCTTCTGCCCAGTCCTTTAAACGATAAGGCATATCTGATCTTGCAACAAGTCCTGTTCAAACTTTTTGACTCAACACATGTTCTTCCGTCGTTGCGCCGCTCCATGTGCTACCAGAATGACTGGGCTAATCCACATTGCAGAATTCACGCCCATGAAAAACACCTCAACATAACTTTTGGACAGTGGTGGATAGGTTATGGTGGTCCGGTTCACTGTCCTGCCAGACCACTGGACCTATCATGCATGGACTTCTCTTTATGGGGGTCACATGAAGAGTTTTGTGTACTAGATGCCCTTTCCTTCAGTTGAAGACCTCATCGATAGAATATCTGTAGGTGCTGGAGGATATGTGACGTTCCAGAACCAGGGACGTCTTAAAGCATGGACCACCTGGTCCCGGGCCCAGGGCCTCGCCCTTGGTGGGGGCATCGTTTCACGTTCTCGACTCAGTCTTAATAAGATCACGATCCGGATAATTATAATGGTCAAATATTATCCCCGTATTTATTCGCCGAACAACAGGAAGTTTCAAGCTGCTTGCCAACTGGCAAAAGTGGCAAGACTATGTTTTTTGTGATGAGCATTGTCCATGCCTGCGTCTCGGCCTCAAATCATAAACAACCATTCAACTCATTTAGTCAAAATGCGGTCATCCGTCAAGCCGGTTTGTGACACTGTGAGTCGTGCACATTTATTTGTTTCAAATTACCGTTTGTACGAGTTTTTGACAATGTATGCTGTATACCAGTGCTGTCCAATCTTTTTATTGCCGCGGACCGATCAACGTTTGATAATTTTACCGCGGTCCAGTGAAGGGAGAGGAGCACGTTTCTGCTTATATTTTAGATTGTTTTGATTTAGTAATTTTAATTTTATTGTATTTAAATATTCCTTCAGCATAAAATACAATAACACCAAAAAATTATAAAGGGCGCGGTCTACTCTCATCCCCGCCTAGAGGTGTGGGAGGAAGTGAAGGATGACAAGTCATAATATATATTCAGTCTATTTATTAAACAGACAAATTATCAACAGATAGAATTCTAATAATTCAAACTAGAAGAGATGTTTCTAATAAGAGCAACAGAAGATTAAACAACGAGAGATGCGAATTATGGTAAGATTTCTTATATCTCGATCCTCCTTTTTAGCATCAATCCACTTCTCTAAATATCTGAGTTATAATTTAACTATGGTGATCAATCGTCACTTTAATACCTTCAACTATCTAATCTCTGAAACGTACTAAATGTAGAATAATACTTGATCGGTAGCTTTCTCTCCACTTAGTCAGATTCTCTATGTCTCAATCTCTCTGACTTAATATCCTCACTTCTTAATATCTCCTTTTATCTATCTACTCACTAGCTAGAAAACCTAGACTGTATATAACCGACTTAATCTGCATATCACGGTTGCTTCTTCAAAGAGTTGGCTGTGATTAATTCAGATTGCAAGACCAAAGATTTCCCGAGAGGATTAGAGTAAGGACGCGGATAGATCCATCACAAAATGAATATAAAATGATTTAGCATGCATTATAAAGTGATTTCCATAAAAAGTGGCACAAATCCGAGATACTCCAAGGTAAATAAAATAGAAATAATTTAATATTCTTCCGGTACCGGGGGTTGGGGACCACTGCAATAAACTGCCTACTTTAAAAAATCAAGGGTAGGACCTACTTCTGTATAGGAGTCCAGGGCCTCAAAAAAATTTAAGATTTTTCTGGGTCTAGGGCCTCAAAAAGTCTTAAGACCTCCCTGTCCTCAATGGCACGACAGACCATGGTGGGCCTTGGTCTTCCTAAGTATTTCATTCCAGGCTGTTCTGTTCTTGGACTGACTTTTACAGCTTCTGACACTTGGTCATCTTTTTCGAGCACCATGTGGTCTGGCTACAAAAATCTTTTACGTGACTCAGTTGTCACCCAAGTTTATCAGGTGTCCAACCCAGTTTAGCCTTCGTATTGCAAAGACTTTAACAATATATGGTACATTAAAAAGTTTATAGGTTTCTATATAAACTGGTTCTTCTCCAAATATTATCACATTTTAAGCCTCCCAAAGTACTTCTAAGGGCTCTTCTTTCAAATATAGCAAGAGTCTCCTTGTCTATCTCGGTAATTGTCCAACGTTTCTGCAGCATATGTAAAATTGTAAGGGTTAATTAAAAATTAGTTCAGAATAAAGAAAAGAAATTGAAATAGAACTAAATATTTTGCAATATGAAACAAGATTAGCATTCAGTTTTGGAATTCAAAATGGCGGACAGAGGAAAGCCTTAAAGATATGCATGAGTATAACGAACTCATAGCTTCAGGTATTTATTATTATAGGGTTTGTAATATTATATTTTAATTTTTTATTGTTCCAGATAGAGTTTAGCCTAGTGATTCTCAAACTTTGTTTTTGTTGCACGCGCGCGCGGTATACTTTTTACAATTTCAACAATAAAGTCTAAAAGAATTTTTCTTATCTATAATACACTATGTAAAACAGCTTATGATATTTTTAACGTTAAATATGAACGACAAACAAAACAAAATATTTATTGAGTAATTAATTACAAGTTAATTATAAAAAGACATTTAACACGAAATTTGATCTTGATGATTTTTATAATTTCATTTACATTGGATCGTAAAAATGATGTTGCCACTCTCATTTCATCATCTACATTTAAAAGTCTCGATCTTTTTTCTTTTCATTTTTATGTATTTGTTAATCCTGAAAATTCGATTTCACGCAAATAAGCTGTGGAAAAGTGTAACAATATTTTTATAGATTTTTTCGGCTATTATGAAATAATCGCCTCGAATTTCAATTCAAAATGAATTGACTCTTCCGAATATTTTGAAATTAAATCTCGATTATTACAGAGTGAAATTAGATTGTGATCTTGCAAACTTGAACTCAATCTCAAAAAAGACTTTCTGCAAAATGATAAAGATTTCTGTGCTGTTGATTCGTAAGCTGATTGGAAATCCTAAGTTGGTGTAGTGTAAAAGTCAACAGAATGTGCTGTAATCATTCCTGTGTCGTCTCACTATCTCTCAGAGTTACGAAGCCCACTACAACTGTGTTTGTTGCATCATCCTAAGAGAAAATAATCCAATTAGAGTTTTACAACAAACGAACACACATATTCCTTTCCAGTCTCTCTTTCAAAAGAATTAAATCACAGTGCGGTAAGCTTCGCGAAGTTCTCTAACTAGTAAAATTCCTTTAAAATGTGTCCGTAAATGGGCGCAATCATAGGAGAGCATGGCTTTAGAGTCACCATTTTTTAACATTTTGCTTACTAATAATGATTAAGTATCGTATCTTGGATTGGTCAGTTTCAGTTGTGTGGCTATTTATGATTATCAATACTTTAAGAAAAGTTCATGTCCTTTGTTCTTTTTTAAAAAAGCACAAAATAATAAATTGTATCAGTAGAGAATAAGTTTGTATATATATAGAGAGAGAGAGTAAAATAAAATAATAAAAAACAAATTGTAATTCCTACAAAGCTAAGAATGAATGAAATTAGATATTTTAAAAAAACATATCAAAACCCACCAAAAAATAAGTAAAATAAATGGTTCAAAAGATTGCCCAATTAAGATTGGATAAAAACAGAAATTACAAGAATCTGAAATGTTTGTAATGCTGCTTCCCTCTGATCTCTCTTGTCAACCCTCGAATCCGGCTAGAGGTGTGGGAAGAACTGAATAATCAGTCTACATGATTCACTCTAATTATTTTATTGACACAAAATATCAAGCAAGCATAATAATAATCCAATTAAGAAATTTGATCTATATGTAGAGCGTGAAGGTGAGACCCGTTAGCCTGGGGATAATATTACGGACCCTCAACTGATTCCACGATAACTTGTACAAGCTCAATATAAACGACGTCGTGCACTAATAAGCTAACTTCTATTTAAATAAGGATCACGATACCTGTGCTTTTATGAAGTCGAGTCCTCCAGTTGAGGCCTTGAATGCAATCCTTATCCGGATTTAATCACCATCGAGTGATCCTCTCTTAGAATTCTTCAATTGATAAACTCAGATTTGCACTTAATAAATTCACGATCCTCCATTCACCAACTAACTCTCAAAACTCGAGAATACAGAACTTATATAATATACTTAATTTGCATAATCACGTTTCCGTGCTTCGGTGAAAGTTGGTTGGTGAAACTATTTTCTCAGAAGAGTCCCCAAGGGGTTAGTCATAGACGCGTATAGATCCATCACATGTTGAGCTATTAAAGTTGAAAATACCGAAAGAGTCATTGGACTAAAATAGAGAACTATTATGATTTCTGAAGCTGTCACTGATTTAGGCAAGTGAAATAGGGTTAAACAATACTTTATGGATCCACCTTCCCGTTCAGCAGAAATTTTCGACATAATAGAAAAACAGTTTTCTATAGAAAACTAGGCCTGCACGTGTAAGGAACACAAAACAGTAAAATAAAATGAGTGTATGAATAGTGAGAATAGAAAGGTTTTTCATATAGAGATGAATATTAAGAGAATATATATATGTATACGTTATGGCATTAAAATGTCATAGGTTTACTGTTAACTAAAATAATTAAGGGGACTCTCTAAATTTAACAAATTTTAATAAGCAAAACGGATCCCAACCATATGGGATCGTTATACTTTTCGAACCGATTACAAAAAGGTTGAAACAGTTGGCTCGGAGTTAAATCTATACAAAGGAATTCTCGCCAACTGGCACCAACATTTACTATATAATGTTGTTGCGTTGTTTCTACATCTTTCAGTGGCCGTGGTAGCCAAGTTGTCATGGTCACGAATTTGTGACCGAGACTGTCGAGTCCTGACACTTCAGAGACCTTAAGTGTAGAGGGGCTGATACGCGTTAAATCTGTCGTTCCTCACGTTGGCGGGTTGGGGAAGTCCGGAAAGTTGGATTCCCGCTCAGGTGTCGTCTTCGTCAATTGACTGAGGCTCAAAATCACAAGGTCCGTTGCCAACAGCCTTCGTGTGGCCTTAGAGTGAGAAGATAAATTACACTCAATATCTTTCCGGTTACGATAATAATTTTATATTGTTACGAATTTTATATAAAATAGCGTAAATTTTCTGTATTTGGATGTGTAAGATTTTATATTACTCTATGCTATATTTATTTCATGATAAAATTGTAATATTCACAAGCAACGCCGTCCTTTACGTTATAATGGCGATTCAATGGGAACTTGGCGAAATATTGGTGATAGAGCCAAGTTGACATCATTTTGGCGACCAAGTTGGTGACAGTTGCGATCATGTTGGCGAGTTCGGGACCCTCTGGATTCTTCTAGAAATTAGTAGATAAATCCACTAATTTCACGATCTATGATGCGAGCGCATCTTTCTAGAAGTTTCGGCCACGGCTATAAATAGAGCGATACTCGCTGCAACAGTCAGTCTGGTTTCAACCAGCGAGTAGTGAGTCTGGTTTGACTAGCGATTAGTAAACTTGCCTTGACCGGAGGAACTAGCGTTAGCTCGACTATTCAATATTACGAGAGCAGAGCTTGGCAGATAATCTTTTACGTACCGTGTATTTTAGATTCTGATATTGTGTCAAGTACTTTGTTGAAGGTGTAGAAATCTTCTGATATTTATTCTGCGAATTTTGCTTGTAAATCCCATGCTTGAAGGATTGATTACCGATAAATACTCATCGCTCTTAAGAACGTGAGCCTTGTGTTAGACTGACTTTGCATAAAATCCTCGAACCCCGATCTACGTAACAATACATCATTTTCAATAATCTTGATTAATATTTAAAACTTATTTCTTTTCAATTGACACAAGAATTCTTATAAGTTTTTATGTGGATCTGAAAAATCATGCTGTAATATATCGAGTGTGTCATGCTTTTATGTTATCTTTCAATAATATCCTTTATTACAATAAATTTACATAACATAAATGAAACATTCATACATAATTGCATTACAATAATATTTTACATCAGATTGTGTTTTGTTTTTACGTATTTTAAATTTATTTTATATTTAATACCTGCATGCGTATAGCTCTTAATTTGTATAAATATAAATATTTCAAAATTGAATTATTTCATCAAGTAATTACAATATTGTAAGTAGGAAATTAATTCAATATACGATTTCGATTATCTTAAAATTTAATATCATACCCTTGGAACAAAAAGGTTATCAACCAAAGGCTTTAAAATCAATCAGCCCCAAAATATTCTGAATAAATACATAAATGATGACGTCACTCTTTCTCAATATATTCGGCATCAGTATTTATCTAGTTTTGAAAAAACTGAGTAATGTGCAGAGGAAAAATTAGATAAGATATAAGGTGTTCGATTATATATCGTATTTACAATGGGATGTTAATTAATTAAAATAACAATACTAACATGCAAATCAAGAAATTTTGAATAATAATTAAAAATAAATTTGATGAAATAGATTTTAAGGAATATATATACCTATACATAATTTCCTTATGAATATTTCATCAATATATGAGACCCAATCTGTATTCATTTGAGGTACCATATTTTCACGATATTAAATGGTGCTAGCACACAAAGTATAAAAATTGTAATAATTTGGTAAATTCATGTATGTGAACATTATACATGTGTTTTAAAAAATTCGAAAGAGTAAAGTAACTAAGCAAATTCGAATGTAAAAATATATCTCTGAATAGATCGATTCCGACGAGAAGAACCTCATGTCCGATCTTCGACCGGACAAGTTCATTTAACTCTGTGGAGAACAGAAGACACATTTCATTACTGATTCCTCAAATCTATAATCTCATTTGACCTTTTCCTGCTCTTGTCTTCCCTCTAAAGAGAATTAGAGAAAGTAACAAATTGCAATTTAATTGCAGCAGGGAGCACGACGTTAAATAGTGCAATGTGGCAGTCTACTAAACAGCTATATAATTCACTGCTATGAAAATAGATGATTGAAACTAATACAAAGAGATAGTTGAGCAAAGCTTTTGAGTGGTAAATCAAGCTTTATTTTCCTAAAGTTTCGTTAGTTAGTTCAATGCAACAGAATCAAAATGTAAAAAGATACTTTCCGTTAAAACCATGCTATACATTTTCAGTGCCAAATGGCGATTCTTCGCTCTAAATAAAATCATTTTAAAAAGGCCCCAAACAGTATGATTATAACTAAAAATTACAAATATGTTGAAATTCCTCATTTAAGAAAAGGTAGCTTCTTCGCTTTATCAGCAAATCTCACCCAAGAAGGCTGAATTGTGACCAACACACATGTATAGCACATAAAAATTATAAATGTTAGTCCTCTATGGTTTTCCTCCATTTTGATGATCCTTGAGCACGTTAGTGATAAGAAAAGACTGAATCTGTTTTGTACAATGGGTGGTAAAGATTACTAGAGTTCAGAATGTTCGAGTTAGTATCTTTGTGACTTTATCGCTGCGCCGGTGAAACGGAAAAGTACTGAAAGGATTCCTATTACTAAGTTATTAAGTTTGTAAATATCCGAATTATTTTAAATTTTAAAAATGATTATTATTATATAAATTATTCATTCCAGGAATATAAAGTTGATATTTCGAGCAGAAGGACCCCCTAATATAAGTTTTTGAAATGAGTTTTTATTGATTTTGAGAAGTTATATGATTGTTTTACGAGACATTAGATTCATCATATAACATGCGTAGTATCGAATATTTATGTTTGGTTCAAACGATGTTCCACAAATCATAAAATGGCAAATGGATTTAAACTTGCTTGTTACTAAAAAACACATATGAGGACACATTATAACAAAATGTTTTGCTGCAAGGTAAACAGCATGAAATGACAATTTTGTGTTGCCAAATGACAATAAAAAAATTTACAGTCAAATTATTCCGTTGTACTTCATGCAACCACAGTACTCCCCCAACAGTAAAAAGGTTGAACGTTACAGAAATCACTTAGATGGGTGAACTGCACGACCACAGAACGAGTTACATATGAAGTAGGACGTTTGAAAAATCTCACTCGAAGTTTTGAAGACTGCTCACAGAAGTGCACATGTTGTGAATGATGTGGACGTAAGTCCGGGTCACCAACTTTGGAGAAGTATAATGATGGATTGGAGAAAGACATTAAATTTCTATAGTACGTGTTTAGAATCTATTTTGCTTTTGCTTAAAACGATGTTTTACAAATCATAAGGGCAAATAATTTAATGTTTGTTACTAATTGTCATATAAGATCATATATAACTCGATGTTTTGCAGGAAGATAAACAATATGCAAGGATGATACAGTTTTACCAAATGACTACGAAGAAGTTAGCAATTAAATTAGTTCATTTCACTTCATGTAGCCACAAGTTCTACCTTATTACGCTGCAAATGGCAATTTGTCATCGCATTGGATAGAAGTTAAAGAAAAAAGATGTTGCTTACAACGTTTATCATTTTTCTCCGTTGCTGAACTACGCTGTGTCGTAAGTCTTCCAAGCAGGTCCTCTATTAAATAACGGCATTTATTAAAAAGAAAGAACTGTGACAAATCTATTCTTATAGTGTGCTTATATTAGTAGAAAGTGTAAGCATTGGAGTGGAATCATAGATCTATTGCGACGTTCTCCCCATGCTGTGCATATTTTTACATATAGCTCTTAAAATTGCATAAAAATTCTACGTACATTTCATAAATAGAGTATAAATTTTGAAATTAAATTCTTAGAAAATTTTATGAAAAATTTTAATATAATTTCCAGACAAAATTAATCCAGGTTTTCGGTATTGGGAAAAACACCGGGATCCAGGGTTTCATGTTCAGGATCCCGGGGTTTCGTTATTCAAGATCCAGGGGTTTGTAGTCAGGATCAGGGCTGAAAATCCATTGATATCTTGCCAAAATTTTAAATGCCTTTGTGAAGTAGCTGACACCCGAACAGCCTGGGGTGGGAGAAGTGTCATTTCCCAGCCCCACTCACAATGGGAGAAAGTTACAGGAAAATGGAAAACATATCAAGTTTCACGGTTTAACATACCCCCTCGAACCTTTCAAGGTTCAACATGAAAACTAACATTAACCGATACAGTACAAAAAGTAAATAAGATACATTAAATGTAATACCAGATTTACAATACTTTGAAAAATTTCAAAATATAATTTAGACAAAATTAAATCCGGATTTGAAAAACCACCGGGATTTCGGGATCCCGGGGCTGCAAATTCTACTTCAGCGATATTAAAAAATCTCAGATGCACTTTGAAATATTCTGTTAACAACTGAAGTAAAATGTTGCTATTTTTCGAAATTTGAAATAGAAAATACGTTCGCTTTACACATGCAACACTTAACTCAATAGTTTTCAACTGCCTTGAGGAACTTTCACTACATTTTATCAAGTGTTTACTTACGATAGAAACATATTTATTAAATAAATCTCCGTTAATCATTTTTGGGGAAAATACTCAAATATTGACCTGTTGACTGCTGAATATTGATTTTTGCCTGAAACGATATCTTGTTAGCAAATTCCTTATTCAACGTAAAAACGTCTAATTTAATTTGCTTTCGATATTTTGATTGTATTCTCTTTTTTTTTCTGTCGTTGTTATTGTGTTAACGTTGAATCGATAGTAAAATAATTCTATAAAAATTTCATACTGAAGAGGGAAAAGGATAGTTTTAATTTAAATATATATATGTATATATATATTTATGAGACTTATTTTAATTCATTTATGGAATGTCGAATTGATACTTGAATTTCATTATTTTATGGCATTTCTTGAACAACAGAATAACGTATAGAACTTGCTTTTATTTCAAGAAGAATTGGATGAACAATACAGTTGCTTTTTAATTTAAAATTATAATTGATATACACAAGATAGGACCATTTTTTCGTGTTTTGTTCCACATTCTTGTTTTGAAAATATATTAATCTTCTACGACAGTCTTAAGTGAAACAAATGAGTCTATATATAACAGTAAATTCTTTTCTTACTAGCCTTGTTAGTTGTCATAGCAACCGACTTGGAAAGTTTTAGACTGACTGACGCTGGATTTCTGAATCCATTTTTTCAAATTAAATCCTTAGTATTTATGAAAAAAAACAATTCGGAGAGGAATCGGGTAGATAATTTAAAATATAAAAAAAAGGTATAAACATTTTATTTTACTGTTGATATTTTTTATGGGGAAAGATAAATTGTCTAGCATAAACGGTTTGAAATAGGAATATAAAAAGATCAGCACATCATATTAGAAAAAAAAGATATAAAATATGATTTATAGTTGTTTCTGTAATTTTCAAATTCAAAATTCCTTCCTTTGTTCCTGTTATTAAGAACACTGCATTATATGTATTCACATGAAATAAAATTGGACGAGCGCTATGTAGTTCATCTGCAAAAGAATATTTTAAAATTCTTTTGATAATGATAATCATTTCACGAAAGATGATTCTTTAGTGAAGTTGAAATGTATTCTTTATTGTTTATTTATTTTTTTCAATACTGTTGTGTGGTGGATCGTGTTTCATATATACGTAGTACGATCCCAAAATTCGGAACTGTGACCATTAATGACGATGAAAGCAAGTACCTGAAGTTAAACTACTTGAAATGGATTCTCCTTACCCTCCCCTACCTGGACAGGTTAGTCTGTGTCATGTGACTAAACTGCACGCGCAGCTGTTATTTTATAAATGTATCATATACTTTCAAAACAATTCTTGCCGAACTTCAAAATAACTTAACGAAAATTAGGGACTAGCATTTTGAATTTCCTACTAGATTCCTTTAGTTGTATTGAATTGATAATATATGGCACATAAATTCAAAACCTTATTACATAAGAGAAAATAATAAACCATAAATTGAAGGGGAATAAAGTGCTTATAGGTAGATAAATAAATAGGATGAAGAACGGTAATTTCTACACACACAAAACTTTAACGAAGGAATGCAGTTTGTGGTTCTTTGATTTCTAAAATAAAAGAAGGTTTTTAAACGTTTTATTCAGTGTACAATAAATTAGAAATCCTTTTCTGGAAAAAAATTCAGCCATTTGAGACCCATTTACTCGCCGTCGTACAATATTCTACGGTTACGGTTAATTATCAAAGAAAAGAATAAATATTTCACTGTTAATTAGGTAATTAGTTTGTTGAAGTTGATACTAATAACAACTTCAAAGAGAGAAAAGTGGTTCCGTCCAGTGAACAGTATTACTGTCAACATTTATTCGAGGTCTTCAAAAAGGATCCAGAAAAAAAAAATCAAAAGACAAGAGTGTGTTACATCCCGTGAGAGGATAAGACCTCAAGAGGAAATTAGTTGGTTTAAATTAATTAGTTAACTCAAAATTAATTAAGTTTGGAGAAATGACTTCATTTAGTTTTATGAAATAGTAAAAAAAAATGTTTAAACAAGTTCATTAACAAATGATTCAAGAATAGGTAAACACTATCCTGATTCAATGGACCCTTTAGGACTCTTAAGGGTTAAAAGGAAAGAAGGTGCAGGTTGGCGATTTTGGCAATTATTGGCGACATTAGATATACGTCGTCGAACAAATTTAAGGGTTGCTACTTTTTCTATGGCTACTACTTACGATTATCTACAACCATAAAATAATTAGAAGAAGAACAATAATAGTACAACGCGGAGTATATAATGACATCATGCTCTTAAAAATGCTGGAGCTGGAGCCTATTCAAGTGCTTTCACTATTAGTTTTCCTGTTGGAAAGTATTGTGACAATTTTGATGCTGAGATAGCAGCAATATCATTTGCGATTGATAAATTGGAAAGCATAATATCTAGACATAATATTGCTTCTTTATCGATTCTCAAGCTGCCATTTTGTCTCTAAGCCAACTCAAGATATAATAAAAACAGCTCTTGTGAATTCACATCCAAAAATTAGCTGAACTTGGGAAGTCAAGCATTGCCCTCAGTGGATCCCAGCCACTGTGTAACATTTCTGAAATAAAGAGAAGCAGATGGGGGCTTGCTAAGAGGTCTATTTATATTTAACCTGACTCTCCTTGCCTCTGCGTAACATCAAAGAATCATTTACAGTAAACTGCAAATTGATAGAGTCTCCTGTATGTGGTGGAAACGGCTGCAGGCAAAGGTAAGAGTATCTTGTAACAAAGTAGTTGAGTTCCCAGTTCCCTACCTCGATCTGTTGGAGTTGCATTATATACAAATCTTCTTACCGGACACTGACTACTTGCAAAGGCATTACATCATTGACGTAAAAGTTCTGCTTGGTGCCCTCTGTGTGTGAGGTGAAATGGATGGTGACCACCTCAGACTGCCCTATTGTTTTAGTTTTGTAGACAACTCTACGGAGACAAATTTTAATTCTTTTATGCTTCGTCATCATTTTGTTAGGCTGCTCGTCGACTAATGGCAGAGATGCAGACGAACAGGATATATAGATATATAGATATATAATGACATTATGATCTATAAAATTATAGAATATTAGAGCAGTGCTTCTCAGACTTTCAATATTTGGGACCCAATATTCAATCGTAATTTTCATTGCGCCCCCACCCTCCATACAAAAACAATGTATTGAATTTAATAATGCTATACTTTGACGCGCTAAAGCTACAATGTGACTTTAACCTCTTAAGTGTCTCCGGCGTATATAAATGTCTCGCTCAGCCAAAGCATTAAGTGCCCCGGACGTATAAATACATATTTCCGAAGTACGATCTTTTCTGTTCTGAAGACTTTCGAATGCAATAAAAGCACCTTGGCAGTGTTTGCGAAGGATTTACTTATTTCAGTGGATTTGCTTCTTTATTCATTTTCTACCACCACCACCCCAATACACCACATACACTCGCCTACGTGTTAAATGGTGGTGTTGGGGAGCGAAGCGAGTAATTTTTAATCGGTAGTTAAGGGATTAATTATAAACTGTTCAAATTATCAAGATAAGTGTTAATTTTTGTATATAATTTTATATGACAAGCTCATGAGGTCACTGGTAATTATTAAACTTGTTCATAACTTAGATTTGTTAAATTATTCATAAAATACATTGTACACAGTACTGATATTTTTATAAATGTATTATATCAGTGTAAATGTGTATTTTTTTTTTTTTTATTATGCCAGAATGTATTTTGTTTGTTTACTTTCTGTAAATTAATAATTTTTTTATAATCTTTTGTTTTTGACTTTTCATTATGCACGCCCTCCCCTTTGTAGAGTTATCACGCTCCCCTCGGGGGCACTCCCTACAGTTTGAGTGAGTGAGTGAATATTAACGTCGCACTGTTCAGCTACAAGAGGCTTTTGGCGACGGACCTCGTAATTTTGAACCATGGTCAAGTGACGAGGACGACACCTGAGCTGGCACCCACCTCTCCAAACTACTACACCACACCTATGGGAGGACGTTTGAGCTCTCGACAGATTTAACGTGCATCGCTTTCCTACACAGCGGGTCTTTAGTGGTACTGGGCTCGAACTCATGACATGACTGCCATGATCCGATACCTTAACCATATGGCTACCACGGCCACTCCACAGTTTGAGAAGCGCTGTGTTAGAGGATTTGTCACTTTTAATGTGTAAATCCATAGTACATGAGATAATCTCCCCACCAAAATAGATTTAATTGCATGAAAAGTATGTTAATTAACTAGATTTAACAAGAAATGTTCCAGAGAAATCATATTGTTCAATTTTTCAAATGTTCTCATAATTGTATTAATCTACATAATGTAAAAAATGAAATTTCATTTCTGCAAAAAAAAACATATCTTGAATGGTAGTTTATATTCAGAAATTTTTAGAAACCAAAAAAAAAAAGGTTCCTTTGCGTTAAAATCTGCAATGATTTGGAATTGAAAAATATCTCAGTTATTTATGAAACATTAGTAAAAGTATATCTTCAGGAAAATATTATTTTTATTTTTCACAGAATGGTTTTAAAACACAAAAGTTACTGTTACTTTGATTGCTATTTTCTGTACATGAAAAGTTTTCTTCAATTTCATATTACACAACAAATATATATATCATAGAATTATTTTTAAGACATTGTAAGTAAATAAAATTATTCCTGAAAGATTTATTTTTATACTGCACTAGAAATTTATTCATTTATACTTCAAAAAAAGCAAATTAAAAATTTTTAAAAAATACTCCGTTATTTTTCAAGAAATTTAAAATAATTAAAAATCTATGAGATATTTCGCTGGAGTAACTGTAGAATTGGTGTAACTAATTTGCTTCGATGCGAACAGACGAAATACTTAAAAAAAAATTTTGAATAGCTATCACATATTTTCTCACTTTCGAAGTACAAGATATTCGAACAGAATGGATCGCAATTCTTTTCAACCGTGAAAACAATAAGAAATATTCAGATTCACAGGTGAGAGGTTTCCTATAGAAAATTCTGATGAGAATGAAAAACCCACAGGAAGGAGAAATGAATATTTCCTGGAAGAAAAAGAACAGAAAATATTTGAGAAATTCTTAAATAGGTAAAGCCCATGTACAGGGTTCAGCATATTAACCTCCCTTGTTTCAAAAGGCAGTTACAAACAAAAAAAAACAAGATACAGAGAAAAGCATTTTATTGGTGAACAACAAATACGATGCCATTTTACATTAATTGGTTTTAAAAATTATGTCCAATAAACGTCGTCCACTAATGGGGATACATTGACGCCGAATCTGGAATTAGTCGCCAAATCTGGAAATGGGAAATCGTTAATTCTGATGATCCTGATCAAGAAATGGAACAAAATTATTAAATTATTGTATTGTCATCGGTCCTGAACAAGTGAGCAAAATTTCGAATTAATCTAACCTTTTAAAGTGGGTAAAAGTTGAGTTCAAAGATTCCGTTACATACAAGTGAAGCTTATAAAAGGTTGTTCAAAATTGGCTCGTGTCACAGGCTATTCCGAGGGTATTTTAAAGTCAAGTAAGCCTCCATTCTACGATACATGTGAAACCACCTCTCTTTTATTTCACATCCTTCTGCATGGCTGGTGTTTTCCGTATTTCGTTCATCCCCAGAAGGGAAATCTTTTCGTGTTAAACGTTTTTTGTTTCGTGTCAAGAGAAAAAAAAATGCATGAAAATACATTGTATTTTGTCGGGATCATTTTATTATTTCGTGTTAACTGATATCTCATATCGTTTTTTGCGTTATACGTATTTCACTAAAATCACAAAAAATTCCATTGAAAGGAAATGTTAGTTATTTTTAGAAATTACTTAAGTGTCTTAGGGAAAAGTTGTAACCGCTTAGTAAGGCACATGTAAGCCCTTAAGATGCTCTTGTTCGAAGAATCTATACAAATAAATAAAATTGAAGTGTCTGTTTGTAATTTCAAATTAGTAGCTTTTACTAAATGCATTTAGAGGTATATACGGTACTTATATCAAAAAATCAATTTTTAAAATGCCTGCCTGCCTGCCTGCCTGTCTGTTTGTTTGTTTGTTTGTTCCGGCTAATCTCGGAAACGGTGGGCGGGGAAGAGGGGGAAAGGAGAAATATTTATCAATGAATACAATCATGGATAAAGAACAAAGTACTTCATATCCCACGGAGTTCTTAAATTCACTTGAACTTTCGGGTGTCCCCTCACATAAACTTCAATTAAAATTAAATGTACCAGTTATACTTATGCAAAGTCTCGATGCTCCTCGACTATGTAAAGAAACGAGGCCTTGGATCACAAAACTGATGCAAAATATACTTGGTACCAATATTTTAACATATGTCATGAAAAGGGATAATGTTATCATACCTCGAATTCAAGTATCCCCACTGACCTACCGTTTCAATTCAAACGAGTTCAATTTCTAGTTTACTGTTGCTATTAACAAAGATAACATTTCAGGTAGCAGGGGTGCATTTGGAAAAGCAATATTTTCCTCATGGCCAACTATATGTAGCCTGATCGGTGTGTCCAATGCCCAAATCTTCACATATTTGCAACTGACGGAAGAACATGTAATATGGTATACAGTAGCATCTTAGAATAATATTCTGTTTTGAGCTCTTTTAAAAAGAGCAATTATATATTAAACGTAGATACTTTCGATTTTTAAAAATATTAATAGTTTGTTATTGAATTTTTGTTGTTAATTATTATAATAAATTACCTTTTATAGTTTTTTTAAACTGAGCTCAATTTTAGAATTTTTTAATTTTATTGGTTCTAGTCAAGCAATAAAAAAAATTACCATGTGAACTTTCTAATGATAATGATTACGACTTTGACAGTTATTTAAAGATATCAACGCAAGCGGAGCCGCGGGTAAAAGCTGGTTGCGAATAAATCTGTCAAAATGTAGGATTCAATCCTTTAATGCGAAATGAAATGAGACTTGTGTTTCGAAATAAAGTATTAAGAATTATGATTAGATAAAAAATACATAAGTTTAGAATTTTAAGTGAATATTAAGTTAAATTATTACACACACAAACATATATATATATATATACAGGATTGTCAGTTATAAAGTCTGTAAATGTATTGAAATGCCGAGTTTAGATAAGTTACGAAGAACTGCAGCTTAAGTTAGAGTGAATCCCCTTAAAATTCGCAAAAGAGTGATATATTTTCTAAAGAAACGTTTGTGCTGACCATTACGATTGGTCTGTCTGTAACAATGGTCTGTCCGCGAAATCTATCCTCTCTAACTCCAGATTTTTCCATTCAGCCAAATTGTCAGAACAACTCAATCGCAGCAAATGAACGTCACTTTTAAATAGCATATAAATAGTCAGAGAGAGATAAAGAATAATTTTTATGTGGACAATACTGCCACGATTATACTGCCTGAATTGTAATCGCTTATTGTAGAATTATCGTCGTTCAGTTACAGGAAAGTATTCAGTTTTCTCTTTGGCGAGTTAAGAGGTTGTCTACCTATCGAGTTTTTAGTTTTAAAGCTTAAACTAATAAAAAGGAATTATTGTGAATGTCTATTGGTCATCATTTTGAGTCCGACTTAATGGCATCTCAATCACTACTGTGTTCGAAACCTCCGGGAACCTTGACGATCAGCGAGATCTCCACCTCAATCAACCCGAGGAGAAGGTATCGAGACGTCTACCATTTCTACAAAACACTGTGACGTTTCCGCATCACACAGCTGAAAAATCGGCTTCTTTTTGTGTACAGGATAACAGCGTTTCTATGCCCACATGCACCCCTAAATATTGCGGGGTCCTGTCATTCAACATCACCCAGCAACCTATGACCGTAAAAAAATCCCATTCCGCCCACGAGCTGAAGTGTAATTTGAGAATAAAAGGGCGACCGCGCCCCACCCCGGAGAGGGCAGATGATAGTCCGTTGCAAAACACCAAAGAAAACGGTTGTGTTGCCTCCTCCCTTACAAAAAACATATTATGAACTACAGTGGCGTAACGGAGAACATTTGGCCACCTGCAAAGTAAGCTTTTGGGCCCCCAAGGATTTTACAAAGAGTTAGGCACTTGGCGGCAGTCAGGCTTTTGGCCCCCTAGAACCCTGGGCCCTTCCCCGAGGTTTGCGGGGGTGTACGTTACGTCATTGCTGAACTAATGAACAATCAATCTTATGAATAATTTCAATGCGAATGTATATACTGTAATTAATAGCTGTGTAATGTAAATACACGAATTATTAAATTTTCCTAACTCTCTCACGCTACTAATAATTTTCTCAAGCGTCACAACACATGCAACAATAAATCTCATATCAAAATATTATGGCATCAAAATTCCCTTTTTAATTAATAGAACTAAGTATTAGTAATATTTTAGGAGAAAGTTTTCACAGGGCAAAGCTTTATTTTTGTGATTCCATTTTTACCAAATTCATCGCTTAACGAAGAATAATTTTCTACAATTACTACTTCTTTCAAAAGACACAATATTACTCTTAGGGCAATTAGTTCGAACATAT
Organism: Trichonephila clavata; assembly: GCA_019973975.1. Taxonomy (NCBI): domain Eukaryota; kingdom Metazoa; phylum Arthropoda; class Arachnida; order Araneae; family Nephilidae; genus Trichonephila; species Trichonephila clavata. The sequence continues at coordinate 42,145 of BMAO01002075.1, forward strand.
TTCATGTGTTTATTTTCTCTTGAATAACGCACTATATAACAGTAGTAAACACAAGATACTGTATTAACTCGCACTGAAAATACGAATAATTACACATATCAGTGGCAACATTGTAAATAAAAATCTTCTCGATACACGTATAATTAACCGAGCCCGCCATTTCTCTAAAAGTCACATTATTTCCAAACCAGGAAATATATATATATATAAATTGGCTAATCTGTAGTTTTAAAGCATAAAACAAAACTCTTCCTTTGCGCTATCTTTCGAAAATGATTGAGAACAATTATTAGGACGGCCCTTGTACTAATTACATTTCCTTTAAACAGCAACTTAGCGCTCCTAAAATAACGTAGCAATCTCTGGTGATGGCGAAACACTTATTTACATACGTGCATGTCCTCCGATGAAAGCGGGAAATTTTTAATTTGCATCGTAAAAGCTTATGCAAATATGTAATAAGTTATTCCTGGTAGACTTCTTAAGTTTTCATTTGTCGAATTCTTATGAGTGTTTAGGAAAACAGGAGAGTTTCCGAGAGGGAAAGGTATTTATTGGTGGTAATTTTCGAATTCATGTTAGGGTTAATTTGTATTCCTTGGGTATTTTGGAAGACAAGGAATATATATTTTCGAATTATTTTAGTGGGGTTTTAAACGAGAAATATTGAGAAGTATAACTATTATGTATTTTCCAATTTAACGTGTGATAATTATTGGAACTTTTCTGGTTGTAACTTTTTGAATTATGAGGTTTATTCTAGTAATTATATTATTATAAATCAATTTATTAGACACCAAAGGCTTATTTTTTTAGCTATCAATAAATTAGTTATCAATAAATCCCCTTTAAATATTGTTTATTCTGCTTTCACCAATAAGGAATTAATTTTTAAGGTATATTATGAAATATTTCCTTTTCATGTCTTATTCAATTGAAGCATTTTTCTTCCAATGATGTATCCCCTTGTTCACTGAAATAATTCAATCTGCTGTTGCTCAAGGTCGTAAAGTAAGGGGTGCCAGCTCAACTGCCAACTTCGTTAGCTGATTTTTATTTTTTTCGTCTTCGGTTTGTCTTTAAAAAAGTGACCCAATGTTTTTCAAGTGGGGTTAAACTGGTCTCTCTCGGATGATTTTCACTGAAAGATCAGTAGTCCAGAGCATCTCAAACTTTCAATGAATGCGACCCAATATTCAACTGTAATTTTCATCGCCCCCTCCTCCATACAAATAATGTATTGAATTCAATAATACTATATGTACTTTGACACAAAAGCTGCAATACGACTTTTTCTTAAGTGCCACTGGCGTATATAAACGTCTCGCTCAGCCAAAGTGTTGATTTCCCCGGACGTATATATACATCTTTCAGAAGTACGATCTTTTTTGTGCTCTGCTATCAATAGAATTATTTCGAAGGATTTGGAATGTAATAAATGGACTTGACAGTTGTTACGAAGGATTTACTCATTTCAGAGGATTTGCTTATTTATTCCTTTTCCCCCCCCCCCCCAATACATCACATACGCTCGCCTACGGTGGCATTGGGGAGCTTAACTTTTAATCGGTAGTTAAGGGATTAATTATAAACCCAGTGCAGATTTAAGCTCATTTCGGTTCAAAATATCTACAGACCCCCTTTGCACTGGAGAATCAAAACTTCTTACCAGAAAATCTGGTTTTAAGTCCAGCTTATCCGGGCCCTTTTGGGCCTCAGGCTCCTGGGTGCCAGCCACAAGCTCCGGATAAGCCGGTACTGTAAAAACCGTTCAAATTATCAAGATAAGTGTTAATTGTTTAATATAATTTTATATATGACAAACCCATGAGGTCATTGGTAATAATTAAACTTATTCTTAACTTATAGTTTTGTTAAATTAATTATAAAATGCATTGTACAATACTGATATATTTATAAGTGTATCAGTGCAAATGTTAATTAAATTTATTTTTTATCACGTCAGAATGTGTTTTGTTTATATACTTTCGGTAAAAAAATAATTTTTTAAAAAAAATATTCAGTTGTCTCCGATTTTTGAAAATGACCACCCTCGTAGATTTGTCCCCCCCCCCTAAGGGGGGGACGAATCTACAGTTTGCCCCACAGTTTGAGAAACACTAAAGTATCTGGAAGAGGACAATCTCACACATAAATTCTGAAACAAGTCAATCTTTGACCTTACTTTGGCCAATAATTGAGAAACTCTGGCAAAGTTCTCTTGCCACTCTCTGACTTTTAAGTTCATCCCACGACGGATGACAAGGTACCAATAGAGATGGATAATAACCTCGAATACGTCCAATAGAAACCATTCTATATTTCATGCCTTACTTTGAAGGTGTGACATACTCGACATTTAAGGTGATATGATACCATCTTCACAATTTTTTTTATTTTTAATAATTGATATTTGGTTTCAATTGTATTTCATAAAGGTTAATATTTAATAATAATTCCATACAAAAAAATTTTGATTTGTTGCAAAATGTTTGTAGAATTTAATTTTTTTTAGCTTTTTTAAACATTTTTTAAATTTTTAAGGCTTTTTTAAATATGCCTCTTTTTTTTCAAAAATTTTTTCCAAGTACCTTATAATATACTACATAAAACTGTGGATGGGTTTTTTTCTGCTGCTGCTCTTTAATTTTTTATTAATTTTTTTATAGTTAAACTTCCAAAACTTCCCAAAAAAACATTAATTTTTTGATTTTGAAATTTTTTAGAAAAAGTACCAAACATGTTAGAGCTAATTCCATGCACAGTTTTACAAAATATACATTTCAGAACATGTATAAAAAATTTTAAACCCATACTTCAATTATCAAAAAAGCCTTAGGGTTTTGAATAACAGTATATGCACAAAAATTCAATATGGAGAAAAATGAGTTTGAAGTTTTCATTCCATGAATAGCGTGATATAATATTTATCAAATAGTCTGAAACTTTTATGAAATGTTAATTAGCTTATTTAAAACTGTTTACCATAAAAAATTGCATAAATGTAGAACAATTCAACAGTATACTGCCATAATGAATACATAGAAAAAAAGAATGAAAGATCAATATTTCATAAAACTTTATCTTAATAATTATAATAAAAAATAAATACACACACTTCAGAGCTAATTCCATGCTCAAAGCTAATGTACAACATGTACAAAAGATGTTTATGCCTTTATTTTCTATTTCCATGATTTTAAAAGCCTTCGCATGTTAAATATTGTACACGAATGAAAGCAAAATCAAATAACAATTTATAGGTAAAATACATCAAAATCTAAGAACTGTATATGTGCGTTTGTTTAAATAAATATCTTAAAATATTTTAATAATAAAAGTGTTGAATCTCGCACACATGGGATATATATATATCACCAAAAACAAATATATAAAAATGGGAGAGTTTTCCTATTCTTGTGAATTAGATTTTTAATTATCAAAATGAGATTTAGTATTTGTGTTTTGGAAGAATCCGTTTTGAAGTTTTAATTTCATTCATGATAATATCATAAAAAGCACGCACAACTTTTAAATCTTGATCAAATCCATTTGATCTTCCCAGTAAATAATTCACAAACTAGAATTTTTGCATGAATTGCACAATTATCTCTTAAAATGATTTATTACTGCATATATAATGTCAATCTCATTGATGCGCATTAGAAAAATAATTAATTCGTTTTTTATCAGGCTCTTTTCTAGCAGATAATCTGAAATGTAGGCGTAGTAGTTGCTGTTTAGCATCAAACATTGCTCCATTACTTAATGAAAAATGCAGGTAATCTTTGAAATTTTGCAGGCATATTTATAAAGATTCGGGGTATCAAATAAGCCGATAAAAAATTTTTCGACAGTTTAATGATTTTTAGGGTACCATATCGCCTTAAAGAATAAACACAAAAGGTGAAACCACGGACTCTTTAACAGACCAGACTTTTTAGAATATCTCCTCAATCTCGAGCTACCAACCATCAGCAAACGTTTCGAGACCTGCATAAAGCTGTCTTGAATTTTTTAACGTAGCCATCACATTTGTGACCAACCCTGACATAACAATGGGGATCCATGACCAGGGACCGTGGCCAAGTTAAGGTACGAAGCATCTGGGAAGTCCAAGTCCTCGTCTCATCCTGGACTTGATATCAATAAGATCATGATCCGAAAAATTTTAATCCATAATTTTCGTAGAATATATCCCAGATATATTTTTAGAAAAGCGGGGAGTTTTGAACTAAATGCTAATTGGCAACAATGGCAAGACTACATTTTCATCTATCCATCATCCGTGTCTAGGCTTAGGCTTAACATTATGTACCATTATTGGTCATTTAGTTAAAAAGCGGCAGTCGGTCGAGTTGGTTTGGGGCTAGATTTGTGAAATTATGAATCACACACGTTTTTTACGGTTTACTATTTGTCCAAGTATTTGACAACGTATACTATATACTGTCTAATTAAATGGGTTGCAAGTGGAGCCTAGAAGACTTAACACGTCATTGTCCGTGACACTTCTTTCACCTAATTTCCCCTCAACAGTTAAAGGAATATATGAAAGTGTAGCTGCCTCCATTTTACCGCACGACAATCATATTGCTAATGCTTGGGCTTTTAAGGTTAAAAATTTGTGGTGCAGACACGATCAAAAACGTAGCCTGAAACAGCACAAATAAGCCATTTTTTCTCAAATATTTCATCGTTAAATTACAGAAAGTAGTTATTATGTTAGGTGGACTATCGAGTCACACATAAACAGTCCACTGGAAATAATATTATGATTATTTCGAATAATATAACTCCTTCACTACCTGTATACTAAATTTCTTTAATATCTAAATGAATTTATGATCTTTTGAAAATATTTAAGACAAGTTACATAATAACTTTTTTGATTTGACACATATTTTAACCTTGCCAGACTTGAAATAATATGTTTAAGCCTTTCATGTCACGGATTTATAAAAACCACTTCTATCTAAATGCTCCACACGCTTTTATAAAATAGATAATACGTCTTTTTTGAAGCCGAAGCACTGACATCGCTAAGATAGTTTCTGTCACGCAATACGTCTGACTTTTGCCTCGCAACATTTTTTTTAAAAGATACCCTCAACTTTTTAACATAATGGCTTTTTGAATCGTGTCGTTTCATTTCGGACATTTTTCGTATTTATGACAATAGTTCTTAGACTAAAAAAATTATTTGCCAGCTGCAGTAGAATAGGAAGTGAACCAGACATCCATGATGGCATCATCGAAAAACTGAGAGGACAATATTTGTAAGGATTTGTATTGAAAGTTGTGAAATTATTTAGGAGAATGTCTTCCAATCTACTATTGTTCGCTTCTCCAGTATAAATCTACCAAATTTTAAATGATATATTGTTATAAGGAGGGCTTTGAATCATTCTTGTTGTTGAATGGGTTACATTCTTATGACGTCATAATCACGCGATAAATGCTGTCACGACGATTCAGCCAATTTCTCCATACGCTTCGCTGTAGCCAATTTTTGCTTTTTACGGAAACTTTCATTTAAAAAGTACATATTTGTCAAAAAATTCCTGCACCAAGATAAGCAAAAATATATTTTTTTTCAAAGTTCAAATATAATCTAAGAATTTTATTTTAATTTTCATAAACTGTTTAAAAATCTTAATACTTGAACATCTTTACCTATTTATCAAATTTGAAATTTTATCTTAATTTCATGTGTTGACAGTGCTACAAGTCTAACGTCAATTTTGAATGCAACGGAGAACACGTGATTTCGTTTATCATGTGACCGTCATAAATTTAGTCCGTCCAAGCATGATGAACAAATCTTCTGAAAAGTGAAGTTGTGATGGTAACCGAGTGGTCAAGATCGCGGGCTCGTGGCTGGCGTTATGTCTGTGGTCTGACGGTCGAGTGGTAAGCTCAAATTGTGATGCCACTAAAACCGTGCAACATTGCTGATGAACGTTAAACGTGTCAAGGATCAAATTCTACGTGGCGTGGATATTTGGAGAATCGGGTGCTTACTCAGATGTCGTCTTTGTCACTCGACTATGATTCAAAATTTCGAGATTCGTCTGTAATATTCCAGTGTTGTTTCAAAGAGTAGGACGTTAATAAACATTACATGAATCAATCAATTTAGAAATCGAGTGAATGTTCTTCCTCAAATAATGTAAGCGAAAGCAACTTTTAAAGCATAAATAAATCTCTTTTTTAAAAAAAAAATTGACATTCTGTATGTATTTGGAAGCTGCAAAGCGTCAAACTTAAGATGACATGCTTCATTAGTAAGAATCTTGCATAAGCTATTTCAAATTAGTATTACTTGGAACTATTTTGGATTTTCAAGTTAATAATCATTATTTTCAGGGATTTAAAATACCGTAACTATTATGGGTGGGTCAAACCGCAACAACTCCTCCATCAGTTATATCCGTCTTTTAGTGATGGTTGGAATTAAAACATATATTCTTTACGACAACAATGTAAAAAGTCAGAATGTTCTCAAATATTTAAGGGAATAGTGGATTCAAAATATTAAAATATGAGATTTTATATGCTGTTCATAAAAATGAGCATGAATATTTTAATATACAGGGTGATTTGCTACTAGACCGACAAACTTGTAGGGGGTACAAAAACGACTCGAAATCACATAGTAATGCAGGTCGCAAATGCCGTAATTACGAGCTATGGTGAAAAGAAGCAGTGAAAAAGAGCAGAAGCAGAAACACATTAATGGGACAGAAAATATTTTATTGAAAGGTTGTACTACAACAGGTGTTCGAAATTATCACCAGAAGTCGTCTGGCATACATTACAGCGGCGCCGCATGGAATTCCTTATGTTCTGGACAGGGATTTCTTAAGACACTTTGAAGCCCTGGGCCCTGAGAAGATTTGTTGAGGCCCTGGGCCCCTATGCAAAAGCAGGCCCCACCTTATATCTTTAAAAGTAGACTATATATGGATTGCATTGTCAAATGAAACAAATAAATGTGCACGACTCGCAATCACAAAAGCTTAGGCACACAAACCGACTCGATCGATGGCTGCATTTCAACTAAAGGAGTTAGTTGAATCATTGTTTAAGGTATTAGGCCTTAGACTAGACATGTATAACGGTTATCACATGATAATACAGTCTGGCCACTTTTGCTTGTTGACATGCAGTTTGAAATTCCCTATCTTTTCGGATGATATGTATGGGAATAATATTTGACCATTAAAATTATCCGGATCATGATCTTATTAAGACATTGTCGAGAACGGGAAACGAGGCCCCCACCCGGTCTCAGGTAGCCCATGCCTTAAGACGTCCCTGGTACTGGAAGATTCCTGGAACGTCACATATCCTCCAGCAGCTACAGATATTCTATCGATGAGGTCTTCAACTGAAGGAAAGGGCGTCTAGTACACGAAACTCTTCATGTGACCCCAGAAGGAGAAGTCCATGCATGATAGGTCGAGTGGTCTGGCAGGACAGTGAACAGGACCACCATAACTTATTCACCGCTGTCCAAAAGTAATGTTGAGGTGTTTTTCATGGACGTGAATTCTGCATTGTAGATTATCTCAGTCATATTGGCAGCACATGCAGCGGCGCAAGGATGGAAGAACATGTGCTGCGTCAAGAAGTTTCGGCAGCACTTGTTGCAAGAAGAACAGTTATGCGCCTTGTTGTCTAGAGAACTGGGCAGAAGATACGGTCCAATGAGGTAGTCTCCAAGAATCCTGGTCCAACCATTGACAGAGAAACATTGCTGTTGACCTGCTCGTAGTTGCGTACGATCAGGGTTCGTCAAAGTTCCACATGTTTTGATTAATGTTTTAATGTTTCTGTCCTTTTTCTCTACTTCCTCGCCCCATAGCTTGTAGCAACCCAGCATTCCTCTGTGATTCCGAGTAGTATCTGTACCCTAAACATACCCTGCAAGTTTTTAGGTCTGGTAGCGAATCACTCTGAATATCCCACAAAAAATACTTTCTTTTACAGTAGAACGTCGTTTATCCAAACGTTTATTATCTGGAGCGTCAAATATCCGGACTTTGGTCCGGATACGTTTTCGAACAGTGCAATGCTCAACAATTGTTTCGCGTGAGGCCAAAAAAGACGGGAAAACCCAAGATGAAGGATATTTTGGGAACTTCAGTTGTGTGATTTGTTGTTTCCAAGTGAGGGGGTGTATACGTGCTCTTTTGTTGAGTTTTGTTGAAGTAGAAACCAGGTCGGCATGCGATACAGAAGACTGGATTTCAAATGCTAAATGATGACGAGATTGTGACTTCCGAGCAAGAAGAATCCGACCCTGTCGACGATGAAACGGATGAAGACGAGGACAACAACAACAAAAATAGCAAGGGTCCATCAGATGCTGACGCGTTTTTTGCGTTAGAGACAGCTATGGAGTGGTACGAACAACAATCAGAGTGCTTCCTACTGAACTACTGCTGCTCAAGAAAATCAGAGACTTTGCGGCGAAAAAACGAAGGTGTATAATGCTATAACGAAAAATAAGTGATTATTTTCCACAATCAAGGTAAAATTGCGACATTTTGCACCTATTTTGCTTTTTCTTCAAGCACGTTTACCGCACGTGATGATTTTCAATATTCGTATAGTGTCCGACTTCATATCATGGATCGCATTCGGTTTATGGTTATCCGAACAATCGCGTATCCGAACGGTGTCCGATCCCAATTGATTCGGATAAACGATATTTTACTGTACTTATTATATAACTTTTAAGAGCTATTAAGTCACCCAGGAAGGATAGTGGTTAATGACACTGACTTCTGTGCCGAGGGCCTTGGTTCGAAATATGGAAAAGGTATGTATTGTACTTCTGTGTCATGAGGCACTCTAAATATTCGGCAAGCCGAAAGTCCTTTCAAAAGGTTGGTGGTAGGGGGGGGATCCGTGGACGGCCCCGGAGTGATCTTTCTCAAAATTTGGGATGGAACGGAATGAAATAGTGCTTGAAGCAGTGGCCAAAATGACGGACGCAGTCTTAGTCTCTTTACCACGATAGATTGCGTGGATCTTGACCTCACACCATATGTCGGGTGGTATTAACAATCTTATTAAAATGTGTTGCCATTTTTTACATGCTTAAATTTCTTCTTTCGATATAAAATTAAAATAATGCTTCCTTCAATAAAAAAAAAATTTTTTAACTCTTAATATTAATAAAAATAAAAATCCCTTATTTTTTAACAAAAAATAAAAGATTTAACCAATGATTTTATATGTTATATTAATTTATTATTATTATTCAAAAAGCTCTCCTAATACCTTTCTGGTAGTTAATTATCAAAAATTATTATCACAATAATCAAAACCTATTGATAATCCCCTTTTATATCAAAATAAAAAAATACAATTTTATGTTATTGTAACTTTTAAATAAAGATCGAATCCTCCAAAAGCATTTTGGAATACAAAAAAAATTTTCTTTTTAAGGAAAATAAAAGCAATCCAAGTGAAGAGTGAAAAATGCAAAGTCCCTTGAAACAAAAGCACTAGACGATTGAAAAACAGTCTAATTCGAATAACTTTCATTGATACCTATAGAAAACTTCTAATGATACTTTTTTTTCTGAATGAAAAGGTTTCTTTTTTCGTAAATTTGACCTTTTATATGCCTTGTGTTTCTTTAAAGATCCATTGATCTAACATCTTAAAAATAAGTCACAATTAAAACAGAATGAAAGTCCGAGATCTTTTTATTTCGAAATTAAAATGATACAGTTCCCTAGAGAAGTTTCGGATCGAAAAAATAAAAGGTAAATGTGTCGGTCTTTTCAACCATTTTATTTCTTTTTCCTAACCATTAATCTTTCCCCTTTTCTTCATTTTTTGGTACAAAAAAAATTTATCATGAAAGAAAGACGACGACAAAACTATTATTATCATTTTTTTTCCTTTAATTATCTTCAAAGCTTGAAAAATTAGAAAAAAATTAATAATCTACAACCCAACCAAATACTAAAATGATATATATGCATATACCTTTACCTCTTTAAATATTTGAACCTCAACAATTTGTAGTTTAAATAGCACTGCGGTGACCCCTTCTCGTGCACGTCGCAACCAACAAAGGGCAGGAAAACAAGCGTTTAAGGTATCCAACTACCCTAAAATTGTGAATTTTGCCAAAAATTGACAACTTTTTTTATGGTTTTTTTTATAGGCCATCTTATTAGCTTTATAAAAATACCAAGTTTAATATTTTCTGTTCACTAGAACAAAAATTACAAATGTTTTAGAAAAAGCAGATGCCAATACTTTAAAACGCGTTTTATTTGAAATGTGTTTTTTTAAAAATGCTCAATCAGGGACAGTGATTGCAAAAAAAGTTTTGTAAAAAAAAATTGAAATCTTTTTTAATGTTCTGTACAATATGGTAGAAGTGTTTTAATCTTCAGATTTATCAATCACTGTTTGTGTGATTACAAAAATGTAGAATCCCTTACGTAAATATAATCACTGTTATTTTAAACAATTTCGTACAATAACAAAGGTAAAGTGCTCTAGTTTTTGTAAAAATTTAAATATCTCTTATCCTGAAGGTCATTTAAAAAAGGAATAACATAGTAACACATCAGAATTGAAAAAATTTGTTCATAAACTTTTGACAGAGAATGGGCCCCGTTTATGTTATTTTTTGTCAATATTTACCCTTTCAGTAGTCCCTTTTTAGTAATAATAATTTATTTTTTAATCTTTTTAATTTTAGTATATTTTTCTTACAATGTACTAAACAAATCTAAAGACACAAAAAAATCCACATACCTCTTTTTTTTTCTTTTTTTTTTAAGTTGTCGTAAGTAGTCGGATACCTTAAAAATGGATATTAAATTTTTAAACATATTAGAGGTATATTAATCTTTTTAAATAGTTCCTGCAATAATATGAAATGTGCTGTACTTTTTACTCCAAAATCGAGACAAAAAAGCAAAAGATTATTCACACAAAATATATATGACCACAACTATATAGGGTAAAAATCAATATTTTCCATGCATATAATCTTAAATTTAACTTATTTAGGTGTTCCATTATATCGGTAGGAAAAGCTAAATCCCATTGCCCATCTTCATTCTTGAGTATCAAGTACTCATAGGGCAATTCATTGCTTTCTTCCAGATATCTTGAAACACAATCCCTCAAATACCAGTGAGTGCACTCCGTTTGGAAAACCGGCGCACACAATAGAATGTTCTCTACGTGACAACTTTTTGTTGTAATTCAATTAAGTGTGTAACGGATCTATCCGCGAAACTTCAACTAATATTCTAGGGTTATTTCTTTTTAACTTAAAGTTCTATAGAAAACTTTCTCCCGAAGTAGAAGACTTGAATTATTCAAATGAGTTGTTATATTTAAGCGTGGACATTTACAAACGCAAAGTTAGTCGAGAGTTAGTATCTGGATGGTCAATTATTGTAATTGGACCGGAGGTCGTAAAACAAATAAGAGAATTATGGTGAATTTTACCACAGAAGTCCAAAGTGTTACAAAAATAAGTGAAATAGAATATACTCATATGTTATCTTTCAGCCGTCTGATTGCTCCTCTAATTAGTGGCGTTGTGCATTTCTTACCTTTAGTTTGTGACGGATCTATACGCGACCTTCAACTAAAAAGTGCCTTTGGGTATTCTTTTGGGCCAGTAAATTTTAACCAATCTTCTCCTAAAAGAAGGAAACGTGATATGCAAACTTTGTTTATTATATATATTCCTTCTTCACGAGTTTAAGAGCTAGTGAATTGTGAGTGGATTAGAAGTGAAGTGAATAGCTAGTGAATTATCAGTGAAGAGAATAGATAAACAGAAAGTAAGAAAGTCAGAAGTTTAGCTAACAAGAGGTGACAAGATAGTTACAAGGTGAAGATTACCAGAATTGGTTTAAAGTCCTTGTAAAAGATTATAACCAAGAAGTGTTAAAGCCTAGTTGGATTGAGTAGAAGACTGCATAAGTTCAGGTACTGTCACCTTATATTAAGTCGATGTTTAGAGTGTTAAAGTAGTAGTGCGGACATTAAATGCGTAAGCTATGTGTAAAGTAATATTAAGAAAGAGCCGCATTATTGAACATATTCGACCCAAACGCGAATCTCGTCACTTCTCTCTATTGCTTGACTGAATTATCCTGTTTAAAGTGTTATTTGTGTTTGAGTTGATTATAGTGATAAATAAAATAATTGGAATTTATCATGTCGAATGATCCTTTAATTCCTTCCACAACTTTAGCTGGGTCACAGGGTAGAAGGGATCTAAATTCGTTTCAAGTTGGATTTAAGTTAGTGGAATAATAAATCTAAATTTGAAACTGGTTATGGCTGATCTTTACTCGAACCTCCAAACACCAACAGCCGCTATCAGGTTGTTACAAGTGCGTTTAAAATAAATTCTGAGGGAGGTTTTTTTTATTTATTTATTTTTGTCTGAAATAACCGCATTTCAATAAAATTGTAAAAAATGTTTTTTTATTGTTATATATTTTTAATTTTTCACATCTTTGAATAAATCATCACGTGCCACTGTTGCAACTTAGCCGCCCTGCCAGGGTGGACCACCCCTGTATTACGGTATAAACACTGCTGGCCACTGTAAATGCAACACCCTGAAGGAAGCACGCAAATAACATGAAATTTACAACATGCATTAGCGGAGGTGAGATGTGCAAATGATTGGAATTTCAGCGCAGACGCACATCAAGCGTGCTTGTGGCACCAACTCAAAGAGCTATTTAAGGCTTGGAGATTTCGACGATTTCAAGTTCGGCAATTGTGTTTTTCTTGTGGTTTTTTCAAAAAACGATTAGTTGTAGAAAATAGCGATCAGCTTTTGATCAAGTATCCGAGTTCGACAGAGGAAGGATAGTGGCCTACCGAGATTGTGCATTATTTTTCAGGGAAATCGGTAGTCGTGTTGGACGAAACCAAGCAACTGTAATGCGGATATGTGACCGTTGAATGCAGGAAGGTACGACGGACCGACGTGGACGATCGCATCCACCTCAGTGCACCACTTCACGTGAGGAAAGGCAAATTGTACATATGGCAGTGACGGATCGCTCAGTCACATCACGAACCATAGCACAGCTAATTGAGTCTGTAACGCATCATTCAGTGTCTGCGCATACCATTCGACGCCATTTACAGCAGAGTGGTCTGTCCCAAGACGTCCATTGCTTATTCTACCCATGACGCAGAACCAAAGACGTCTCAGCCGCCAATGTTGCGATGAAAGAAGGATGTGGGCTCCAGAATGGAATGAAGATGTCTTTACTGACGAGTCATGCATCTGTCTACCACACCTCGATGGTCGGATTCGAGTCTGGAGACACCATAGAGAGAGGATGCTGAACAGCTGCGTTATGCACCGCAACACTGGTCCTGCTCCGGGTATTATGGTATGGAGTGGTATTGGATATCACTCTCGCACTCTTCTTGTACGCATTGCCGGTACTTTTAACAGCCAGCGCTACTTCTCCGAGGTGTTGGAGCCAGTTGTCCTTCCTTACCTTCAGGGCTTGGCCACAGCCATATTTCAACAGGATAATGCGCGACCACACGTGGCACGCATTGTCCAAAAGTTCTTCGCCAATCACCAGACTGAATTGCTTCCCCGGCCGGCTCGCTCTCCGGATCTTTCACCGATAGAAAACATAGGGTCCATGGTTGATCAACGATTGACCCATATTACACCCCCAGCTGCCACACCAGATCAACTTTGGCAACGTGTGGAAGCTGCTTGGTCTTCTGTACCCCAAGAACACATCCAAAGTTTCTTTGAACCAATGCCGAGGCGTGTGGCAGCGGTGATCTCCAACAATGGCGGCTACTCTGGCTACTGATTCTGGCAGGAACCACACTTCACAGAAGTCTATAAATTTAATCATTTGATACTTGGTCAACATGTTATCTACAAAATAAATTTTGTTGGGCCATCTCTTGTCTTTCTTGATGTTGCATTTAAGGTGGCCAGCAGTGTAGCTGATAAAATTGAAATATCTCACGGGAATTTTGAATTTCTCTCAAATATTTCTAAAAATGTCTTCATTTTACTAAAAACCATTGATCTCATATATGTTTACATAAAAATAAATCGCTACCATCATTTTTAAAGAATAAATTCCTGTACATTCATAAAATTGTAGCTCAAATAAAGAGTTCTCAATTGTATATTTCCTTCGAAAAAATGGACGAAACCACAGACATGTGAAGAGGAAAAAAAAGAAAAACTCTGCATTCCCACTTTCTCCCACATTTCTTTGTTTTTCAATTTCTTCCGCGCCAAAAATTTCCGTCATAAAAGTTTTCCCTCGCTCCAGCCATTGTAGCCCGAGGTAATTCTCCGAAGAGTGCGGACAAGTAACTTCTTTATTTTGTTGTGGAAGCAAAATTTAATCAACGAATAGGAAATGTGGAATTCCAGGTCTCTAGTAAGTCTCCCTGACTTTTTTTGTTATTATTTCTTGAGAAGTCTATGGTAGTATTGTGTTAAAATTTGATGTAAAATTTGAAAAAGTTATGTCCATTTTTTACTATGTATTATTGTTTTTTTCCTGTCATTTTATGTTATATAATTCTGTTTGCTCGAAAAGTCATCGTTTCTTTAAGAGTATTTGGAACTTTCAGATTTTTATAAATGAGTTTCAAGGTGATGTTATCTAAATTTTGTGATTATAATCAGAAACAATAACAGTAAATTGTTTTTAATGGACAATTTATAAGTTTTTTAAAATAATTTATACTTTAGATTCTTGTGATCACAGTAATAATAAATTATGGGTACTTATCCATTTCGCCGATGCAAATCTCGCCAAGCAGACTTTATTGGCAACAACACACACAAAAAATGTTAATAAAAATGTTAGTTCTAAGAATTATTTACTTTGAAAGCATAAACATTTTATGTACTTACGTACGTCACCGTATTGGCGATATTGTATGAAACGAAGCACATTGTTGCCAATTCAGCGCATACGACTCATGCGGAATCGAGGTTGCCAACTTGGCGAGTTATCTTAAGCGTTGGCATTGTTGCGTTAGTACGTGAATACCCTGTTTTTTCATTAGGAAAAATTAAAGTACATGTTAGTTGAATGGTGCGATAGAAGAACTTGTAACAACATTATTATGACTCGTTTTCGAACATGTGTGTTGCCTAATTGCCTTAAGAAAAGCATTTCCAAGTGAAATTCAGTTAAAATACAGAGAACTTTTAATATAAATTTTCGCGATTTATATATATAATTTGCACGATTTAAGTTTGGAACGCATCCAGTAGCACTTTACATCTGAAGCTTTAGGCATATTTGCATATTTGTTCTTTATTTACTAAAATTCAAATAAATTGTTGTATTGTAATCCATTGCAGACAACAATATTACGCATTCTTAAGGAGTGTTTATATAATTAATGATAACACTTCGACTGCTAATGATAGTGAATGAAGGATTGAGTAATATTACTAAAAATGTAACTTTTTCTACCTAACGGCATATTTCTTTCGAATCGATCGCATTTCCTCTCCATGAATTTCGATAGCTCGCTTTCTTCCAGAATCAGTTTTTTGATAGGTATATTAATTACCATTTTTAATTTTTAATGAACTTCTTTATAAGTTAAACAACTTTATCCAATACGTTCTTAATTACATAAGCATTACTTCAACAATATATAGATCAGATAACCCAGTCTACCAACTCCAGTATAAAACTCGAACTATGAATTTGTTAATTTTTTTTTTCCAAATTTTATTTTACATAACAGTTATCATATCCAGACACAATAATAAACGATTTAGTAAAACGAATATGTAAAAGTTATAAAATCCCGAATACCAAACGATTCATAAAATCAATACGCCAAAAGATATTTTAACAAGTTTATTCTGAAAGGCGAAAAAATGTAGAGAATTGGTGAACGGCAAATAAAATTTTCATTCACAACAAAAATTCATTAAGAGAAATTAAGTATTACGTATAAAAATATATATATCGAATTCTGTTTTTGAAGTTTTGCGATGTATAACCTCAAACCCAAACGAATTTTTTTTTTTTATTTTGGACTCTCCTTCTATATTAGAATATTGATATTCTGATGCTTGCGTACACACATTTTTTCTTCACTATTGTGCAAATAATTGCATGCGTATAAACACTAACAGTGTTAAAAAAAACTGTACTTTAGTAAATGACTGTTAAATTCTTAATTTCCACATTGAACGATTGGGTACTATATTTACAAATGCATGAATTACACTAACAAGTAAATAAATTTAGAAAAAACGTGTTTTTCTTACTTTAAGTTTTAACATCAAATCATTTTTATTAAAATAGCAATATATTAAATCGTATATAATTTTGAATTGACATTTCAGAAAGTCAATTTGCTCAAGTTCGCTTCCTCAAGTTTGAAATTCGACAAAAAAATTTAATAAAAAAGAATTTTAAAACAAAATTTATTTTTATTACAATTTTTCTATTTCTTTGTTTTTTGCTCGATGAAAAAAATACATGGAAAACTAATGAAAATAAGATAGATAGCAAACACGCCAGTTGATTAACTTGTGTGTGTGTGCGAGAAGTGAAATATTCCCCCCACCCCCACCCTCCAGTAGAGTTCCAGTTTGCTAAGGAATAAAAATTCAACCTAGAACGCTGCTGCCATCTATTGAGTAATGAACGTACTATATGTGATCATACATAAATCAAAATTACACTAAGTATATTTTGAAAAATTACTCGAGTTTTTTTATCATATTCTAGAGGAAATTAAATGCATGAAATTCACTATGATCATCAGGACTCTTTTTTTTACAAAAACTTGTTTATGACTTTTTTTATGGTTAGTTTTAGTACAGTCGATCTGTATAGCAACACTGAAAATAGCACTAATTTCTTTGATAAATATTAGCTACTACACACACATTTTAGGACGCTCGAAAATAAATCAGAAAGACAAATGAAAAAGTGACTTTTCTTAAATTTTTACGTTACAAAAAAAATTATTTGACACCTTAAATAATTATAAACTTATCTATATACCACTTTGAACTAATGTTACAGTATCCGAAATAAATAGTACCCTCATGTTATCTGTAATAAAATATATAACTTATTTAGTTTATTTCACTAATCCCCCCAGTGTGACGTATTATGAAAAAAACTGAAATTTAATCGCATGTGACTCCGACTCGAAACTACAAGGCTCATTTTGACAATAACATGGGTGTGTTGTTAACTTTAACACGAAGAAGCAACAAAATTTTGCAGTAAGTTTATAAGTCAATTTCCAAAATCAAAAAAAGATCAATTAGTTAATCCACTGAAATGAAATATTTAAAACTTAAAATTGTCTCAAATAAAAACAAATTAACTGAATTAAAATAAGGATATTTCAATCAATTCTGCCTAAAAAAAATAATAAGCCATTGCCACTATCAATAAACCATCACTCTATTCAATTAATTTTTGATTGTCATTCGATTTTTTTTTTTTTTTTTTTTTTTGAATTTAGGGCGAGATTAGTCTCTTCGAAGGTTTCTAAGTTTTTACAATTTTAAATTCTATGCAATGCTTAAAAGCAGATTGTTATTTCTTATCAGTTCTTATCAACAGAAAACAGTTATATTTTCGTTTCATTTTATTTTCCACAAAAAATTCAAACATTTCCGTAAAATAATTAAAAATATTTTTGAATAAATACATAATTTATGCATTAGAAAAGAAAATGTCTTATAAATGGGTCATTTTACTGCAATCCTTGCTCAGAATTTTAACATTTTTGTTGTCAAAAATAAATTTGAAAAAGAATCACTTTGTAAATTTTTTTTTCATTATTGTCAAACTAAACTCAGTGGCGCAACAGTCCATCGCAGGCCAAGCCTCACTGAGCCCATCTCAGTTTTCCTGACCTTGGGCACTGAGGTGCATTAGCAGATGTTCCGGTCAGGCGGTCAGTCTGACGTGAAACCCTCAATATTTAGTTCCCAAGCAAGCTTGGTACTCATTTATCAATCCACTGAAGGGATGAAAGATTGAGTCGACCTTGCCCAGTCCGAGATTTGAACCTCGGACCTGCGGTGGGAAACACGATGCATTATTACTCAACCACTCGGATTCATTAATGTTCTAAGCAGAAATGTACGATTTGAAAAATAGAGTTACATGCCACGGTGTGTGTGTGTGTGTGTGTGTGTGTGTGTGTGTGTGTGTGTGTTGTGTGTGTGTGTGTGTGTGTGGTGTGTGGTGTGTGTGTGTGTGTTGTGTGTGTGTGTGTGTGTGTTGTGTGTGTGTGTGTGTGTGTGTGTGTGTGTGTGTGTGTGTGTGTGTGTGTGTGTGTTTCAAGATTGCTTCTAAATCATATTCCTCTTTCGCTAATATCTTGGCACGTGACCAACTAACAAGAAATGTTCAAAAACAGTGCGGCCAATGTTTTTAATGGTTATATTTAAACAAGTTTTGTAAATGAAAAGAGGAAGAAATTTGAAGAAAACAACCTTAGAATACCAAATGTTACTCTTGCTACTACACAAAATTCTTGTAAAATCTTATAATACTAATGTTATTATTTAAAAAGCTTCAGTAATTTAATTGCTTAAATTATTTAATATATATATATATGCTTTAGTAATTATTTTTGAATTATAGGTATAATTTGTTTTTGACAAATAACTTGTTGAAATCGCTGTTTATGAGTTTCTACTAATAAGTAACACACACACAAAAAAAATTTTTAACGCATTGTGATGGGTCAGAAATCATTCACGAGCACAAATGATCTCTCTAGGCTAATATAATTTATTACTTGTACACAGACACTCTTTCAGCTACTAAATTATATACAGTTACATGCTCTTTGAAAATATATAAACAAAAAAATTACATTGAGAGAGATTCCTACGCTTTTGTGTTCACCAGAGTTCATGTAGCCAACTGACTCACTCTCCTGTGGCTTCCATTCCTTCTCCACCGGGGGGGGGGCGTAATAGCCTGGTGGTCAAGGTAATGGACTCGTGGTTGAAATGTCATAAGTTCGAGCCCAATACCGTTGAAGACTTGCCGTGTAGAAAAAGACGATGCACGTTAAGTATGTCGAGGTTCATACGTCCTCCTGTTAATGTAGTGTGGAAGTTGGGAGAGAGGAATGCCAGCTCAGATGTCGTTTTCGTCACTTGGCCATGGTTTTGAATTACCAATTCCATCACCAGTAACCCTGAAATAGCTGAATAGTGTGACGTCAATATTCACTCTCCGCCAGAGGGAAACAGTACAAGATTTTGTCTTGTGGCGCCATCTAGTAGTTGTGACAAAAATGAATGCTAATGTTACCTTTGGTTTCAGTACTATTTTTTAATTTGCCAGACAAAATATTTCAGTTTTCAAATTTTCGTGTTATTTTAATTTCATTTGTGGATATAGTACAAATTTTATTTCTATAACTTGTGTTATTCATAACTTGTGTTAAGGTTCATGTGAATTTCAAAATTCGCACAGTATATATTCAAAATTTAAGCAACATTTTGTTTAACTAGCTAAATTCACCCGATTCCCTACTTAAGAGATAAAGTAGAAAGAAAAACCTCTCTCTCTCTCTCTCTCCTCTTTAAGCCAACAGATTATGTTAGTTGCGACTAAGTATCTCGAAAAAGCTAAAAATAATCAAAAGTCTGAAGTCATTGTAAACTTGGCTACATCCTTTTCATAAGGTATTTGGCAATAATCCTCTTTAGGAAGTTATCTTTTCAAACCTTTAACTTCTAAGAACATTCTTCAGTACTAGCAGGAAACGTAGTTATCTTTATATCTGCATAAACAACTTTGGAAAGGAATTTGGCCTTGTTGACGATGAAGTCTTAAGACCTCTATGCAAAAGTATAATCTACATGCGACCCGATATAGCATAAGTTATCAAATATTTATTTTAACGGTAACGCGTAACAAATATGCGGTGTAACGGTTTCCCGTCTCACAGCTTCTATTTCGGTTTTTCTATGCAGCTAACATTACACCGCTCATATCCACACGTGCACCCCTAAAATATTGCAAGATCTTTACATCTGACATCACGCCAGCAGCCAGAGCAGAAACACAACCACATCTGTATTTCATAAAAATCAATGAAACAAAAACATTCGCAAGAACTTAATCAAATTTAATAGAGAATTTTCATGTTTTTGATGTGTAACATCTTTACTCTCGGTTGCTGGATATTTGTTGGAGTGATTTCGTGAAAAGGGACGGAAATGCGTAACAGGAAGTCGGGGGAAGCGCGCGCTGTTTGATTTGCCCAATTCAGCGCCTTGGGGGTGTCTCTTCGCTAGCCTCGTCGCGGGGTCCAACTGTAGTAGCAATTAAGACGCCCGCCTACCGCACATACCAGCAAGTCTTATTAGTCCAGAATAAACTTGTGAGTCTTACGCTCAAATGTCAAAGTCTCAGGGCTCGTTGTGTGTGAAATCTCCCTCTCTGAGGATATATTTATATATGTGTAAACTATATATTAATAATTACATTTCCTGTTAAGCGTCTGACAAAGCTCATCATTCTTAAAAAAATACGAGTAAGTAATAGGGAATTATTAAAATAAGTATTTGGAGTGCTTATCATTTTCATACTTTGAGGTTAATTCCTGTCGTTGTCAAGATAATATTTTCAATTGTGATTAAAAAAGATTTCTCGATTAAAAAAAACTAACTAATTAAGTAAATGGCTATTTTTGATTTTCTCTAAGGTTGCGTGGCAGAGCGGACACATAACATTTCGTGGGCTGAGCGGACACTTTGAAACTCATCGTGGTTTGAGCGGACACATTTTTCTCCCCATCTTAGAACAGATTCGATTACCGAATTACAAGGATACATACATTTTTGCCAATGAAATTTAATTACTTGTATTAAATTGTTAAGATGTTATAGTGAGAATACATTTTAAACATAGCGAAACGTAATAGAAATAAAAACTTTCAGATAAATATTTAAAAATTAATAGTAAGTAACAATATAATGAAAGGTATGAACGAATTTCAGGCATTTTGTGGAAAACTGTATTTTAGAGTCAAATAAATATTAGAACAGGAGCAATAGCCATACAATTAATTAGTTTCATGAAAGGAAGTAAAAATACTCATTACGCCTACGACCTTAAGCAGTGGCGCACACACGAATTTTTCAAGGAGAGATGGGGTCGAAGGTCACCATTCTCGTATCATACCCTCAGTAAGCGGCCAAACAATATTTTTTTTTTTTCATTTTGTCGATTGTCGGGAACAAAAAACAGCAAAAAATAAATTACTGAAAAAAAAAATTAACATGAATTAATAAAAAAATTACTAACAACAAAAACTGAAAAACATTTTACATACTATATACATGGGATTATAATGAATCTGAAAAAAAAAATCAAGGGCTATTAGGGAGGGCCCGGACCCGTAGACCCCCTCCCCTGCCCTTGTGTGCGCCACTAACACTGGGTGGACCGCAACACCTTGAAAAAATTAGAAGTAGCCCGTATCCTGGAAAAGTCTGCCCACCCCTGCAGTAGATGATGATAATCTGCGTACAGCCCCAATTTTGGCAGATAAAGTCATTTTAGGCTTTGTTCAAAGCTCAAAAAATATCATTGATACAGATTCCAACGACCAAAATGAAATGAATATTACACCTCCTGTTTCGAAATGAGGAACATCAAGAAAAGTATGCGCAGTTATATAGACCTACATTCCAAGGGAGAAATAAAAAACAAGATGGTCAATATGGAACAATTTGTTAACTATTTGATGCTATAAAAGGCAATACAAGGGAAAAATCGGACTGTTTTCAAAAAACTCAATAAATGTTTTGTTTATTAAAAAACTTGAACATTTTGTACTAAATTTGATGCATTTCTTGTTTTATTGATTTTTATAAAAATGTACTTTATTAATTTGGTTGAGTATATGTCTTTTATTGGCAACATCCTTTAACACGAATGCCTTTTAAGGTATCCGACTGGTTGCGACAACTTTTTTTTTTTAAAAATTGGAAATATGTGGATTTTTTGTTGTTTTTAGATTTTTTTTGGTACATTTAAAGAAAATTATGTTACAATTAAGAAGAGAAAAATAAATTATTAAAACTAAAGTGGGAAAAAAATGGGTAAAAAATGACAAAAAATATATAAACGCGGACCATTCTGTACCAAAGGTTTATGAACAAATTTTAAATTTTTCAATTCTGATGTGTTGCTATGTTATTCATTGTCGAAATGACCTTCAGGATTAGAGATAATTTAATTTTTACAAAAACTAGAGCACTTTATCTCAGTTCCTATATGAAATTGCTTAAAAAAACAGTGATTATATTCACATAAGGGACTGTAAATTTTGTAATAAAACAGTGATTGATAAATCTGAAGGTTAAATCACTTCTACTATTATACAGAACTTACACAAAAAATTTCAAAACATTTTCAGCAATCGCTGACCCCGTTTGATTATTTTCAAAAAAATCACATTTCAAGTAAAACGCGTTTTAAAGTGTGACATCTTGCTTAAAGTAATGGCATCTGCTTTTACTAAAACACTTGTAGTTTCTGTTCTATGAACAGAAAATAATAAACTTGGTAATTTTAAAAAGCGAAAAAGATGGCCTATAAAATGAAATCATAAAAAAAAAATTGTCAATTTTTGGCAAAATTTACAATTTTAGGGTAGCCGGATACCTTAACGCGAAAAACATTTCACTCCCTTTCAATTTCGTTATAAACGATTTTCACTGTAGTTTGTCGAGACCTTTGTATTATTTCGTGTTAACCGATATTTCGTCTTTAGCGTTTTCGCGTTAAATGTATTTGCTTCACTGTACTTTTCATCCAGTTCGAACTTTAAAAAGAGCCTAAAAAAATAAATTTTATTTTCTCTTATTTATACATCTGCCCCAACAGATCGTCGTGTTGTGTAAGCGAAGTCTAACAAATCGAAGGTCATAATACGTAATATATATGAATTCATTGTAGCCTTTATTACAAAAATAGCGCATGCCCCCCCCCCCCCTTTCTCTTTAACTCGTACATCGACTGGCGAACGAAATGTAACAGGTGTGCAACAGTTTTTTTTTTTTTTTTTTTTTTTTTTTTTTTTTTTTTTATCCACATCATAATCATACTATTATTCTTTTATACAGTAAAATTTTTTGTGAAAAAGGTGGGAAAAAGAACATTTATTTTCATGATCTTTTTTTTATTATGTTTATCCGATTATACGGATGTCCGTAACGTCTACCAAACGTTTTTCAAAATGTTTTTTAAGACATAAATGAAGAAGTAGAAAGATTTTTTTCTTTTTCCCGTTTGTGTGGAAAGTCGTTTGATTTGTAGCGGTGATAAATTCTCGGTCTCTTATTATTTTTAATGAGTTTTCTTCAGTTCACATTGTAACTACGTCTGGGTCAAAACTAAAAGTTTTTTTTTTTTTCACATTTTAAAACGCTCCATTGAGCTGAAATTTTCAAAACATTATTGTTTTGGATAACAATACGGTAATATAATAAAATTAACAAAAATTTATTGATTGAAACAAATTATATAAATATTTAGATTTAACTCATAATTTTAATTATTTGCAACATGAAACAACACGGTGCGATATTTCGTGAGAGCAGAGGTTATGTTTTTAACATCTAATTTAATCAGCCGCAAAACAAAACTAAGAACTTACAAAACATTAATATTGCTTGTCTTGTTTTATGCAAGTGAAACATGAACCTTAAACAAAGATGTAAAGCGCTCACTTGACATGTTTGAGAGAAAGGTTCTCAGAGCTATCTTTGGCTTAGTGCAGGAAGAAGGACGGTGGAGAACCCAGTGGCGGTAACGTACACCCTCGATATCCCCGCATCGTGGAGGGGGGGGACAAGGTTCTGGGGGGCACAAAGTCTGACTGACGCCAAGTACTTATGGTTTTGCAATCATTTGTAAGATCCGGCTTGGGGCTCCAAACCTGACTTTGAAGGGGGCCTTAATGTTCTCCGAAAAGCCACAGGGAGAATCAGTTATAATTTTTAACTGTACAGGCTCTACCGGCAATAAAAAATAACACAAGTCTCCTTAATAGTAGATTAAGATGGCTTAGCCATATTTGGTGAAGCATGGAAAATAATCTCATTATGATCTTGACATTTAAAAAACCTGAGGGAACCCGAGCTTTAGGAAGGCCACCAACCAGTGGGCTGGTTGACATTGAGAAAGACTTTTTACTTTGAAAATTAAAAATTGGAGATAAATCCATACACAGATAGAGAACGCTGGAAGAAGCGCGTGGTTGGGGCAATCAAGGCCTGTAATTGGCTGTTATGCTTTGAAGAAGAAGAAAGCAACATCAATGTTACGTTCAAACATTGATGTTGCAAAATAACTAGTGAATGGTGCTATTGGAGAAATAACGGAAATCATTTGGAGCAGTGGCGTAACGTACACCCCCGCATTGCGGGGGTCCAAGGATTCTAGGAGTCGAAATCCTGTCTGACACCAAGTACGTATTTTGGCTTGGGGCCCAAAACCTGACTTTGCATGGGGGGGGGGGGCTCATATTCTCCGTTACGCCACTGATTGGGAGTTACTATCGTCGAGATCGAATGTACGATAAGGTTATGCCCAACAATTGAAATGGATATCGGAAAAGATGGCAAGCATACTGTCCAACCAATAGCAATAGAATTTCCTGCCAATTTCAACTACGGTACAATTTAAGGAAGAATGTAAATGGTTGCAAATTCAGTTTGACTCAGCGTTCCTTTTCGCTCTCAAAGTTTAAGGTATAAAAAAAATTATGTTACGCAATGTGTGAAGTTTGAAACAAACCCCATGTTTAAATAACTCTTTTTTTTTACCGTTGTTAAGATAGGGGGGGGGGGATAAGTTCTGAAAAAAATTGTTACCTCAACACAACGTCAATTTTCTTGATAGAACAACATGGGTCATTCAGAATGTAACCTCGACCAAATTCAGAATTACATTTTCAGGCAGGAAAAGAGGCTAAGTTATTATGCGTATATTATTGAAAAATTTTGACATTTTTACTGCCTGAAAAAGGCTGTCGAATTGCAATTAGATCTTTGGATAAGCTTAATGAAATGAAAATCAATAGTATTCTACATTGGTCTGTTATATACGTTGTAACTGATAGAAATGGTGTACACCAATGTCTTCCAATTACATCTTAACTGTCTTCAAATGTATCGAGATTTACGGTCCCATTAAATCTTTTATGTCTGAAGTGGCGCGTTTAGAACCCGGGACCTTTGGGTCCGAAGCCGAGTAACTTAACCACTACACCAAAATGATCACCATGGTGCGGAGGTTGTTACTGGTTTATATAGATTAGATTGCTACATGTCTATTATCCCTTACTCTGATATCCCTTTATCCTTCAACGCCAGGACATAAAAGCATTATCCTCTTGGGAAATGAGCAATCAAGTGCTGACGGATAACTGAACACATAATTTCGAATATCCAAGAAGAAATGGATCAAATTTATACAACTTATAAAACCCGAATCGACTTCTCATTCCCTAAATTTTCTTATAATGTTCCTTATTTTTATATTTTACTAGCCTTTAGCCACCCGTTTTGCTGGGTATTTCACGATGTTTTATAAATATATACTGTTTATATATATACATAACAAATTATTGATATCTAAATCCTATCATTAAGAATTCAATTGTATTGAAAAATATACTTATACCTGTAACTCTCGCCTCTTGATAAAAAAAAAGGAAAGAACTTCTATTTGTATTTTCTAATAATCTCTAAACTTGAAGTATAAAATGATGTTTGCACTTTCATAACTAAGTGGATTTCCGCAGAACCAATTTTCCGTGGATCTCTACTGCTAAAATAAACATGCAAGTCAAATTTCAAGTCTAAATCTAATAGAGCAAAAACGAAATTTTTGCTATCAATACCTCCTCCTCCCCCCCCCCCTTCCCGTAATCTCGTTGAGAATCGTTCTCCAAAATAAACGTCCTCAGCGTATTTCAATTCAACAAAAGAAAAATGTAAACCAAATTCCATTATTATAGTCCTTTTTTGTTCGAAAAAAGGAATTTTTTTTTTTTGTCAATACGCCCTAGTAACCTCTTGCTGCCCCAGGAGTTGACTTCCCTGAAATATATTCTTTGTGGATACCTATTCAAGAACAATAAAAAAAACATGCTTTACCAATTTCAAGCATGTGGGTCTAAAAATTCAAAAACAGGAATTTTTTTCAATAATTCCCCTTAACCCCTTGCAACCCTCCTTAGGGTCGATTTTCGTTTTACTCTTTGTTAGAAGAACCCTATTCCATGAAAGGAACATGCCTACCGATTTTCAAGTAGGTAGATCTAATAGTTTAAAAACGGAAATATTTATCTATTACGCCCCTTAATCCCCCGCAACGCCACTTGGGGGGGCTATTTTCACAAAACCCATCGTGTAGCTGATCTCTACTCTAAGAAAGGATTCTATTTATCAAATCTAAAGACATTGCGTCTAATAGTTTCAAAATGGAAATAATTAGCTATAACGCCCCCTAAGCGCCCTCAACGCCCTCAACGCCACTTCGGGGTCGACTTTCACCAAACTCATTTTGTAGTGGATCTCTACTCCATGAAAGGAATCTGCTTACCCAATTTCAAGACTGTATGTCGAGTAGTTTAAAAATGGAACCAATTATTTATAACGGCCCTTAACCCCCCCCCCCCCCGTAACGCCTCTTGCGGTTCAAAGTTCGCAAAATCCGTTCTCAGCGGATCTCTGCTCCATAAAGGAACATGTCTACCAAATTTCAAATCTGTATGTTGAATAGTTCCGGAGATATCGTGATTAGTCGGTCAGTCAGTGAGTGCTTGTAAATATACAATTAAATTTTATTTTGATATTTTTGGGATATTTGTTCGGAAGCACATAGAACCCCAACTCTGATTTTAAAAAAAAGTTTCAAAAACCTTCCCGGGGATATACCTAATAATTTCCCAAATTTTCACGGTGATTGGATGTATGGTTTTTGAATCTATCGAGTACAGACAGGCAGACACACATTCATTTATATATATAAAGATTATCCTCCTGAATTTTTAACTTGTAGCAACACTCGGTATTCTACACAATGGATTTCACAATGGAATTTATAGTTTAAAAAGTCATTTATTTATAATTGAAATAAATATTTGTTGCAAATCGGAACAATTTAAACGGATAATTAATACTAGTCATACACACCAGCTTCGCTAAGTAATTCATGATGTTGAACGATTATATATTGTTTTTGCTTTAATGATATCTAAGTCTTAGCATTAAGTTTTGGAATGTAATCAAAAACATTCTGTTACCTTCTCGGGTTTTTTTTATCTAAATGTATCGAGATATTAATATGTTTGTGTAGTTGCAAAATATATATGTAAGACGGGTGAAGGACTGTGAAGTCGGAGGAATTAGAAATAAAAACATTTATTTAAAAATATGAAATTATATATATATATATAAATGAAATATATTGTTTGCCCACACCTCAGATCGTATCGCTCAAAAATATTCTTTTAGTTTCAAAGGAGCTGTAAGCAAATTTCCGCCAGTAAATTTTTCAAATTTATTATTGGTAAATTTTTTTGTAAAACTTCCTTGCTTTAGGAAGAGTTAGTGCGTGTATGTGCGAAACCACCAAATGCCGTGAGATGCAGCCAACAGTGGAAATCCCGCTTGTGTTTAGATAAAGATTACTGCATTTTGCGCGCGGGCGCGACGTCATTTTAACACACATTATTGTTATTTTTATTTTTAGGTTTGTGATTTCATTCTATATTTGGCAGGAATTTGAGGAGACCATATAAAAGTTTTGAGTTGATTTAATTTAGATGAAAGAGTAAGTTTAAATTTTCATGAGTATTTGTTTTGGCAGCTGCGTATCATCGCAACCGTATTGGCGACAATATATGAAACAAAGCACATGGGTTGCCAATTCAACGCTTGCGATACATGGAAAATCGGGGTTGCCAGCTTGGCAAGCTATTAATAGAGTTGGCAATTGTTGCGATGATCCGGAAGTACCTTTAATTTTTACTATTAAGTTTGAATAAAAGATTTAACCTCGTAATTTTGCCGTTCACAATATTAACCAATATATATGCTCTCAAAATTACTTAAATTATACTTTTAGTTCATTATCATGTAGCATTATTTTGTCATCCTTTTTGGAAAAAATTATCGTACTTACTTATTATAGCAACAATCGCCAACTCGAAAAAATAACTCGCCAAGTTGGCGACTTCAACATCACCCGCCTTGGCGCCGAATTGGCTACATTTCTCTGATTGCCTTCATATTTCTCCGCTTACCGATCTCATAGGCTTAACGTTTGTAAATCTGGTCTCGAATCGTTTGGTGTCTAAAGAGTAAAAATTTGTAGAATTCTTAGTTTATTAAAGGAAGAATGAAAATGTAATTATATATAATCAGAGAGTATTGTTATCATAATATACTAATTATATTTTATTACATGCATACACAATACTACGCATCTCTTTTTCACAATAGCGGACCATCTTTTCTGAACATATGTGTAGCAAGGCCACGAGATAAACGAAAGACATGGACGGCTGACAACAGGTGCGGTTGGTCTTTTGCCCACTTGATGAAGGAAAGCGATACAAGTGTCTTTTCGTCTGAGGAACCGGAAAACACAAAGAAGGGGTAGCAGACAGATGGTCATCAAAGAGGCTACGTTTCAGGGGAGATACGCAGAGACAATGCAAAACAATACTTGTAATCTCCAAGCTGTTTTCTACAGGACTCTATATGATAGTGAGTGCTCGAATTGTCCAGAATTTTACAGGATAACTTCAAATTATCGCGTGTTGTAGTCTGGCCAGCCACAGGTTTTACTTCTAATTATTGAGTGTACCAAAGCGTATTGTTTTAGTTCGAAATACCAAGTATTTTTCTAGGGACTGAGCATATACTTCGAAATCGAGAGGCTCGTATTATCGAAGGTTTGAATTATCGAGTGAGTGAATATTAACGTCCCACTGCTCAGCTACACGAGGACATTTGGGGACGGTCCGCGTAATTTTGAACCATGGTCATGTAAAGAGGACGATACCTGAACTGGCAACCCCTCTCCTAACTACCACACCACGTCAACGAGAGGACGTTTCAGCTCTCGACAGATTTAATGAGCATCTCTCCCGTACACGGCGGGTCTTTTGTGGTACTGGGATCGAACTCATGACATGCTAGCCACGATCTGATGCCTAGACCACTTGGCTACCGCGGCCACTTGAATTATCGAGAGTCGACTGTATATTGAAACAAAACTACTATGATTTCCTTCGTAAAGACAAAAAATACATGATTATTCTGAAAGTTGAATTAGGTATATTTTGTCACTTATATAAATTTTTTATGCATGATTTAGAAAACTGACTGGCCTACTTTACGAACTTCAATTAGAACATCCGTAAAATTATTTTCTGCGTGTGCTTGCGGTTTTAACAAACAGTTTAAACCTCTCTCTAAGATATTTCATCAAGGCAATAATGCCACCTTCAAGATCGTAAACTTTTAGTGTGATTATGTAGCCTTTAACGATCTCTTTCTAGAGTCGGTTTTGTAACTTTTCTTAGAAGACTCATTGCCTGACGCAGAAAAATGGCGATGGAAAGAGCGAGCGTACTGATATTTTGTATAGAAAATTAGATAAAATAGTTTGTTTTTTTTGTAGAGGAAATTAAACTCTTACCTTTTTTCTTGGCAACTGATTTAATACAAAATGGAGAACATTTTTTGCAGATTTAAAATTACAATTCAAATGATTTTAATTATTAATTGATTATTTATTGATTAATTATTTAATAATTAATTAGGTAATAATTTGTGCAT
Organism: Trichonephila clavata; assembly: GCA_019973975.1. Lineage (NCBI taxonomy): Eukaryota > Metazoa > Arthropoda > Arachnida > Araneae > Nephilidae > Trichonephila > Trichonephila clavata. The sequence goes on from BMAO01002075.1 coordinate 72,059, forward strand.
ATATTAAAATATTGTCATTATTTTTCTGTTCTTATTTTTTTTCGCAGACGATTTTTGTAATTTATTTCTTGGCGAAGAAAAATGTTTTTCTGGCAATAGATTTATTTACATTTTATTATTTTTCAACAGACAATTTCTATAATTTATTTCTTGGCTAACGTAAAATATTTTCTGGCAATATAATAGAATTTCAGTTAGTCAATGTGCTGTAAATAAAATGATAGTTTGGAAGATATTCTGAAGTAATATTTACCTCATATTTACCACTAATTCCACTATACTGACTCACATTTACTACTAATAAATCTGCAAGCTGAAGACTCATGGCAATGTCATCGTTGCTTTAAAGCTGTCCTAACCTAAAAATAGAAGAAAATTATTTTTTTTTCTTACTAATCGAACTGCTATTGTTTTAGTTATCAATTAACTGTATCTGGCCACATTTCAAATGCCCGCTTTCATCAGTAATGAACTTATTTTTCAAAAATATATTGTTAATAATCTATTAGAAAACCATTTTAAATTCTTTCTGTAAAACTACTGTGATATGGAATATTGAGTGAATGAGTGTACGTCACTTTATATAACAACACAAAATGGGGTAAACTACCACACCCCGCCAACGGGAGGACGACAAATTTAATGTGCATCAGTTCGTCTTCACGACGGGTCTTCAGTGGCACTTGGGATCGAACTCATGACACGTTGGACCCGAGCTCATAATCATTAGGTCACCGAGGCCACTTATGAAATGTTGAATGACTTTACTTATTAATATAATGGGCTAAATTCATGTGACGTCATAGTCCCACGAAAACTGCAGTCTCGTGTTTACAACCAATCAGTTTAAAAATTCATGTGAAGTCATAGTTATATCATAGATGTAATCACATGTTTCCAGCCAATTAGTTTATGTGCTTCATTGTTGCCAACTTTTGCTTTTTGTAGAAACTATCTTTTAAAAAGTACATATCTGTCAACGATAGTAATGCATATAGTTATTCAAAATTAGCTTAATTTAAAAGTACGCGTTTTATGTAAGGTTTTTTTTTTTTTAATTTTAAAAAGTATTTGAAGAATTTTAACACGTGAACATCTTTAACCAATCATCAAATTTTAATTGTTATCTAAACTTTACAAGTGGAACAACTAGTACGTCAGTTTTAGGGATAATAGCCTTTGTTGCTCCATATCCCACAAAAATAACTGGAACTGTATATTAGTTTTTAATCAATGGAGAACACGTGATTTTATTTATCATGCGACCGTCATGAATTTAGTCCATTGCTGACAATTAATGAGATTTAATTTAAAAAACATTGCAATTAAATTTGATTTCTAATAATTAACAGGAATGTTTTTCATATTTAAAAGATTTTAAACCTTTACTTTATTTCATAACGATTCCTTAACTTTTAATAAGAATATGGTGCACATTTCTTATAACGTACAGTTTATAGAACTTACATACTATTTAAACCACTAGTTTGAATTTTTTTAATATGAAATGAACCCTTTTTGTTCGCAATAGATGCAATGAATTAAGAATAAGTTAAAACGATCGATATTCGGATCGATTAAATTGAATTGATCGATGAATCGTTCTTTCTAACACAGAAGAAAATCAATTATTTATTGTTTATTTTTATTCTATTGCATAAAGTTACGTTATGGTCTGCTGATAGTTCTTGATCAAAAATTAACAGTCTAGTTATATTATAAATCCGCATACATTTTTTTTTTTCATGGATGTATGAATAGATCAATGAATCGATTTTTTTTAACATGAATGAAGATCAATTATTTATTGTTCATTTTTGTTCTGTTGTAATAGGTTACGTTATGATGCTGATAGTTCTTCTAGAAAGACTTACAGTTTAGCTTTATCATATATCTGCAAAAAAAAAATAATTGTGTACAGATTTGTATTTATATATACTTATTTATTTATTAACATTAATTTGGATTAATTAAAATAGAGGGACTAAATGAATATTCTATCTGTCTAAATAGGAATTAAAAAAGAAATGGCCCTTTTCATTAAAAAAAAGGTTTAGGAGGAAGAGTTGATTTTTTAAGGGATTAATAGCTCACTCACATTTCTTTCTATAAAACAATTTGTTTTTTAATTTTAGTTTTAAAAATATTAAATAAATTAAAAATAACACAAGCAAAAAAAAATCTGTGGAATTTTACAATTAAGAAAAGAATTTAGTTGGTTATCCGTAGTTGGTAGAGCGTAAATAACCCAACTCAACAATTTAATGGAAATTTTCAATTAAAAAAAACTGGATTAAATTAGATGCTTTTTCCACCTTTATTTTTCTAGAATATTTAATCTGGACATATTATCAACAACAAAAAAAAATTTAATTAATTTTATATCTCTTTTAATAAATGAATATTTATTTAAAGTACGTGATCTATTCGCTTTACGAAAGATATTTTGTTTTAGAATGTTTCATTTAAAAATTGTAAATTTCTTTTTTAAGAATGGTATTTTTCCCCTGAAAGCTAAAATTATTTTAGTTGGAAAATTCTGGGTCAACATTTCCACCCCTCAAAATGGACAATGATCCTTGCCCTTACTATTTATTTACTACCTTCCTAAACCAGTCACTCAAGGACAAATACTAAAAACTACTATGCAGGCATTATTTTCTTTTCCAATTCTTTTTTTCTTCGTTAAAAGTTATGCTGGACTGCTTGCAGCAGATACCAAACCATTCCAGCGTAAGATATAGTTAATACTACTATCTCTCATCCGATATCTCGGTATTTCTAATGCATTACCAGTGCTAAATTGTGTGTGGGTTTTTTTAGAATAAAAAAATTTAGAGAAAACTTCCAAAGGGAAAAAACGAATGAGAAGAAAAGAAAAATTGACGATATGTTTGGAAAAGTTTTGGTTCTTTTTTTTTATACAAATATTCAAATCTTTTGTCATAATCGAATTGAAAAAAAAGAAGAAAAAAATTAAGTTCGTTTATATTTTGGAATAATCTCTGAAGGGAAATAATTTACTCATATTCTTTTACGTTAAAAAATTGGATCCGGCCGTAGCGAAGAATAACCGATTTGTGTAACAGACAAATTTTAATGATGCTCATTGAATCTATCGGAGCTCGAAGTCCGCATATAGGAGAAGGGAAGTCTGACTCTTTGAGGCCCTGGGCCCCTGTGCAAAAGTAGGCCCTGCCTGAAACCTTTAAAAGTAGACAGTATATAGCAGGGGTGGGCAGACTTTTCCAGGGTGCGGACTACTTCTAATTTGTTCAAGAAGTTGCGGTCTACCCAGTGTCAGGGGTGCACACAAGGGCGGGGGAGGGGTCCATGGGTCTGGACCCTCCCTCATAACCCTTCATTTTTTTCCGATTCATTATAATCCCATGTAAAAAGAATGTAAAATGCAATTAAGTATATGATATTAGTATTTTTTTTTATTTATTAATGTTAATTATTCATTCAGTAATTTATTTTTTGCTGTTTTTTGTTCCCGACAATCGAGAAAATAAAAAAATAAATATATGCTTGGCTGCGTATTGGGGTATGATATGAGAATGGTAGGCCTTCAATCCTCGACCCCCTTCCTTTAAAAATTCTTGTGTACGCTACTGCCCAATGTCGTAGGTGTGGTGAGGTGTGAAGAAAAGGTTATTATTATAACTAAATACATAAGTACGGAATATGTACTTAACTACAGAACAAAAAAAGAAACACTTTTAAAACCACGTTTAAAGCAAAACACAAGCTTAATAATAATAGCCTCAAATATAATAATATCAAATGATACATTTATTATGAAAAAATTCAAAATACACTAAAAAAGTAAAATATTTTTACTCAAAGTTAATTTTTGTTGTTATAGTCAGTAAAAGGCTTAGTCTGCGAACTGTCAGCCAATCTTGAATTTTCCGTACATAATTACTAACTGGTAAAATTTTTAGGTGGTCACCCCAAAATGTCTTGCGGTTCACCAGTCGATCGCGATCGGCGTAATGCCCACCCCGGGTATATAGAATGCATTGTCAAACACTCGTTCGAACAATAATTTGAAACAAATAAATGAGCACGACTCACAAATCACAAAAACCTACGCACAAACTAGCTTGACCGATGGCCACATTTCGACTAAATGAGTTGAATGGTTATTTTTGATATTGGGCCTAGGCTTAGACGTGCACAACGGTCATCGCATAATCATACCATCCTACCTATCGCGAGTTGACTAACAGTTTGAAATTCTCTGTTTTTCGAGGAATATGCACGGGAATAGTATTTGACCATTAAAATTAACTGGATTATGATCTTATTAAGACAGAGTCGAGAACGAAACGGGGCCCTGGGCCCGAACCCATGTCTTAACACGTCCCTAGAAGTTTGATGCTAGTTCAGGTATCGAAGTCATTAGGTCGTGGCCGGTATTGTTGAGTCGAAGGATTGAAACCGAGGGCCACTAAAGATCCGTCATGCTGATGCACGTTAAATCTGTCCGTCCTCAAAGTCCTCCCGTTGGCGTGGTGGAGAAGTTTGGAGAGGAAAAATGCCAGCTCAAATGTCCTCCTCGTCACTTAAGTGTTGTTTAAAAATAACGAGGTCTGTCATCAATAGCTTTCGTGTTGCTCCAGTGAGTGGACGAATATTAACGTCGCACTATTCAGCTACTCGAGGACTTTGGCGACGGACCACGTAATTTTGAACGATAGCCAAGTGACGATGACGTCACCTGAGCTGGCACACCCCTCTCCTAGCTTCCACACCAACGGGAGGACGTTTGAGCTTGGACAAATTTAACGTGCATCGCCCTCTACACGGCGGGTCTTAAGTAGTACTAGACTCGAACTCATGGCACGTCGTGTTACTTCGGATGTGAAATTAAAAAAATCAGTTATATATGTAGGATTTTAAGCGATAAAGTGTATAAATATATCCCAGTCAATGGTTTATATCCTCTCCAATAGATGGCGGTACCTTTTGGTATGCGGGGTTTCTGTTTCTCATAAGGGGAAGGATTAGAGAGAAATATGCGAGTAAGGGACAGTGACGTCTGCTCATTAGCAGAACTCTCTCACCCTCTATATTTGTCAATATTGACGTATGGGGTGTAAAATTGTCCAGATGGGGCATTGTGTCTCCACAAAAAGGCATCGGCTGTTCTTTCTTTATGCCTAGGGCATAACATATGCGAACTGTTTCGGAGAATGTCTTTGATGTCACCACACCTTTTTTCTTTCGCCGACCTACAGACGATTGTTAGTCAAAACACTCTAAAGGAAGGAAGCTTCGAGGAACAGCTCCTTTGTGTTGGGTTCCCTTCACACATCTGGGACTCAAACAACTTGAATGTTAAGTAATGTCGGCAGAACGAGACAAAAACTCAACCTCATTGTAATTGTAACAAGATAAATTATACCCTCCAGGTAGTGAGCACGAGGCCGTTTCGTAGTGGGTATCAGACGCACCGGCCTATTGTTCCCACGTACCAATAGATTAGGTCTACAGTGAGGAGAGCTGGGTGCAAATATGTTACACCCGCCAATGAGAGGTGATTGGGGACGTAAAAGTGAGCCCCCATGGAGTTTAAAACGGTCGGCTCAAAAGAAGAAGGGGACTCTCGATCTCTTGCCTTTTACTAAATAACTTCACTCTGAAGTTTTAGGCTCTTCGAAGACTCTCGATTGAGTTTGCGGGAGCAGCCGCACTCAAGGACATGCTGATGGACGTTGCCTAATGGTGAAATACTGAGTGCCGGAGTCAGCGGCGCAACGTCTGGCATACATGAACTAATATTGAAATATAACTTTTCTATCGCGAAAAAATAGTGTACTGTGACGTATTAATACTGAATCTACCATTTTATTATTTATTCTGGAATAAAATGTATTTGGGGGGGGGGGAGGCAATTAGCTGTGTGATCCTTGGCGCTACCATGTTAAGAAGTTAAGTAACGGGTTCACAATGTTACTGGACCAAAGAGTGTGGTTAGGGTGACCGATGAGCCCAGTGATAGTTCTGGGTACGTTCTGCTCATAATTTAGGCTTAATATTATTCTATTCCATTTGTAAATATTTTTTAATAAAACTGAAACTAATTAAATAATATTTTGTATTAATCAGCATTTTTTTTTCTTTTCTTTTTTGAAGTGTAACATCTTCTCTCTCGATTGCTGGAGATTTGTGGGAGTGATTTCGTGAAAAGAGACGGAAATGCGTAACAGGAAGTTGGGGAAGCGCGCGCTATTCAGTGAAGTTCTGTTTTTCATCCTTCATTCGGGAGGGGCTCCGCCCTCATCCCCCACCCCCTGTGGTCTAGGACGTGGGATCTTTGTTTTTGCTTTCTCCTTTTAGGATCAGAGAAGAAGCTAAGTCCTTTAGGCAGAGTCGTGGTTAGACAATGACGATCGTGTTTCGATACCTGACTTCGATTGCTGCGTACAATTTAAACGGCCAAGCCACAGAGCAGCTGGTGTTGCGATCTATCGCAAACAGAACACCTCACATGTTGTGGCTCCTCATATGGATGTTACTTATCGTCTAACAAGGGGACTGGGTATTGTTAGTCAAGATATTGGGGACATGTGTGCGGCAAAATGCTTATTTGAAAATGGACAAAGAGTGATTTCGGTGGTCGTATACATTTCTCCGAATCAAACGGTTCAAAAAATTAAAGATTTCCTGCATTTTTTACTTTTACCATATACCGAAGGTGGTCCTGCTATTTTTTTTTAAACTATAACTCGCTTCCCATGATTTTGAGAGGTGATTTTAAAGTTAACTTCAGTTTGCTAGAAGCCGAGCCACTCATAGCTTTTTTGAATGATGAACTCAAGCTCGAAATGAACACAAATCGAAATGTTTCGACAACTAACAGTGGTACTGTTATTGACGCTATTTTTCAATGGTTTTTAAATACTTTGAAAACACAAGTATATGTGTCATATTTTAGTTATCATAAATTATCATTACCGCTCTTCCCCAAATTGAACAAGAATAATTATTTTTGATAAAAAATTGCATTACTCCTTGTGTTAATTAAATAAAATTTTCATTAAAGATATAATTAATCCATAGAAAATTATTTCCAATCATACTCGATTCATTTTTTTCAGGATTTAAGTTGCTATTGCGAATTTACCACGATAACATGTCAAATGTTACACATCGTATGCAACTACTGTAAAGGCTCATTTTTTTTTTTTTTTATTATTTTTTTTTATTTATTTATTTTTTTTTTTTGCATTTTTATCTAAAACGTTGGGCACCGTTAAAAAAAAAAAGAAACGAGCCTTACAGTAGTCGCATACATCGCATGTGTAACATCTGACATGCTATCGTGGTAAATTCGCAATAGCAACTTAAATCCTGAAAAAAATGAGTCGAGTATGATTGGAAATAATTTTCTGTGGAATAATTATATCTTTAATGAAAATTTTATTTAATTAACACATAAGGAGTAATGTAATTTTTTATCAAAAATAATTATTCTTGTTCAATTTAGGGAAGAGCGGTAATGACTACTTATGATAACTAAAATATGACTCATATACTTGTGATTTCAAAGTATTTAAAAACCGTTGCAAAAATATCGTCAATAACAGTACCACTGTTAGTTGTCGAAACATTTCGATTTATATTCCTTTCGAACTTGAGTTCATCATTCAAAAAAGCTATGAGGGGCTCGGCTTCTAGCAAACTGAAGTTAACTTTAAAATCACCACTCAAAATCATGGGAAGCGACCGATAGTTTTTTTTTTAAAAAAGAGCAGGACCACCTTCGGTATATGGTAAAAGTAAAAAATGCAGGAAATCTTTAATTTTTTGAAGCGTTTGATCCGGAGAAATGTATACGACCACCGAAATCACTCTGTTTGTCCATTTTCAAATAATTATTCTACCGCACATATGTCCCCAATATCTTGAATAACAATACCCAATATACTTGTTTGACGATAAGTAATATCGTCTTATATTACTTTTGGGCCACCCTGCAAATTCAGGTTTGGGCCCCCAGGTTGGATTTTACAAAGTATAGGTACTTGGTGGCAGTCAGGCTTTGGGCCCCCTTTCGTATGTACCCCAGGCAGGGCCGATTTAAGCTCATTTTGGGCCCTGGGTGCAGAAGATGAACATGCCTCCTTGGCACAGGAGGATCAAAATTTATAACCAAAAAATCTGGTTAAGTCCAGCTTATCCGGGCCCTTCTGGGAGCCTGCCCCAAGCATCCAATGGATGAACCAGCACTGATCCCAGGATGAAACACGCGACAACAACAACAAATCTGCTTTCTACAAGTAATTTCCTGTGAAATTGAAACAGAAAAGTAAGAGTAAACATTAAAACAGGGAATCGAAAAGTAATATGCATGTGATGATGATAGTTATATGGTTGACATAAATTAGAAAATATTGAGAATTTTTTTTCTTTTGGTTACAGTAACAAAATGACTGAAGATATATGGAACCGAAATCAACCGATATCTTTTTCGATTCAGTTCCGGTTCGAAGCCCTGATTAAGATTAGTCGGTACCCCCTATCCCGCTAATGTTCAATTGGGCATTTTTATGTACCTTTTTCTCAGAAACTATTAAATGTACAGACTTAAAATTTTTTCTGAATATGAATTAGACTTTTTTATTTAAAATGTACGGAAGCTTTTTTAAACATATTGTTTAGTTTTTTCAAAAAACATTCATCGCAACAGTATCACTATGAATTTTTTGAAAACTGTCATTTTTTTTCACGATAACTGATTTTTACAAAAATATTATGGGAATATTAAAAAAAGTTCTGTGCACTTTATATAGTTAGATATCAGTAATATTTAGTGAAGATTGCAAGTGCTTCCGTTGAATAGGTTCTGAGAAAAAGGTACACGTATTTTTAAAAACACCGTTTTGAGATAATTGCATTTTTATTATAAAATGTCACTTCATCAAAAAAATTATGAATTACAATCTGTATTTGCAATATTTTTTTAAATATTAGCTTATTCTCAATAACTTTTAAGACTTTTTACTTATTTCTTTTACTTAGATTTCTCAGAAAATACATGTATAGCATTTTTCACTTTTAATCTATCGAGATATTTTATAGCATTTGCATCATTTTTCTCAAATTATGCATCACTTTTTGAAGAATTTTCTGTTCTGATACATTACTGTCATCCAAGTTGACTATAAGCATCATAAATACCATGTAAAAATGTGTCAATACATGAAAATATGGCTTTGGTAATACATCATTATACGACATTTCGAAAAATTTCATTAGAGTTTTATAAATTCACATGTAAACACAATTTCTTAAAGTATCAGAATTAAAAGGATTCTTAAAATATTACATAAATGGTATCCAAAACAACAACAAGAAAACTGATTTTATGTTTTTAAACATGAAATTTGTGTATTTTTTGTATGTAACAAGTTTTGTGCAACGAAAAAGGGCATTGTATTTTGGGATATATTTATGTACCTTTTACTAAGAAACTATTGAAAACAAAGCTTAAAAATTTGTGTGTACATTAAATAAACATTTATCTTTATACAGAAGTGAAATTTTTTTTTTAAAAAAATTGATCAGCATGTTTAAAAATGTAATTTTGTAGAGTAGAATAATGAATTTTATAAAAAAATTTCCTTTTCTATGTTACGACATCTGCTTTTCAGCTAAATATCTGAGGAATATCTCAAAAATTTCACTTCAGTATATATAATATATATGCAATATAAAATAAATATTTCCAGTTCATGCGTACAATTAATTTATAGAGAAAGAAGACACAAATTAAAAAATATAATCTATATAAGACAGTAATACATGATTATATGGCACTTCGAAAAATTTCTTTAGTGTTTTGTATATTCACATGTAAACACAATTTCTTTAAATATAAGAATTAAAAAGATTATATAAATATTACATAGATAGTATCCAAAACAACAAGAAAACTATTTTTGTGTTTTTAAACATGAAATTTATGATTTTTTTTGTATATAACAAGATTCATGCAATACATTTTGAGATATATTTGTGTGTGCATTAAATAAACATTTATTTTTATACAGAAGTGAAATCTTTTTTTAAAAAATTGATCAGCCTGATTAAAAAAATAATTTTTGCAGAGTACAATAAGGAATTTAATAAAAATTTTCCTTTTCTGTGTTACGACATATGCTTTTTAGCTAAATGTCTGAGGAATATTTCAAAAATTTCACTTCAGTATACACAAGAATATATATGAAATATAAAATAAAAATTTCCAGTTCATGCATACAGTAAATTTATAGAAAAGAGAAAACACAGTTTAGAAAAGAAAATTTTTAGAAAACAGTAGCTTTTATATAAAATTTTACCTCATCAAAAAGATCCTGCACTGTAGCCGGTTTTTACCTTATTTTTCTTAATATTATCTTCTTCTTTTTTTCTTTTTCTTCTTTTATCTTTTCTAATTTTCTTCGCTCTTCCAGAAAAAGCATACACTGCTTTCATTAACCTTTCTCTATCAAGAATTTTCATGGCACTTACCGAATATTCTCCAGGCTCGACTCCCATTTTCTGCAGAATTTTTAATTTGGATACATTACCATCATTAAAAGAACAAACAGCATGATAAACACCAAGTGAAAGTGTTTCAATCTGTACAAATGTTGTTTTAGGAACACGTGACCATATGACATTATGAAAACTTTCATTCGGGTTTTGTGTTTTTCCATGCAAACATTTTCTTAACAGATCAGGATGGGAAAGATCTCTAAATATAGGACGCATTGCTTCTACAACAGCGACCGGAAGACTATTTTTATGCTTGTAAGACTTACCTGATGCTTCAGCCTTTTTATATCCACACCATGAATCTTCACCATCAGGACAAAAACCACGTTGAGGATATTCATCTGTTGACAGCTTATGCAGAAAAATGGCCCAGATATCTTGCCGCATGTTCTGAACACTGGTGTAATTTCTCCGAATAGCTGATCCATAGTAAAACTGTAAGTTATCTATTTCATGCTCAGTCAAACGATTTTTTCCACTTAAACACTTACCGTCTGAGAAGATTTGCTCTTTCAATTGAGATTTTAATCAGCGTAATCTTGTTCCCATGCGCTTCATGACATGTCCAATGCACTCCAATTTTTCAATTGGGTATTCATCTCAATAGATGTTTTTCTTTCTAACAGCATCAAATGCTTTGCAATCTCCATCCCCTAAGTAATTAATATATTGGGCATTATGCAAAGATAATGACCGTTGAAAAATTTTAGACGCACCTTGAATTTCCATGGCTCCACTAGATCCAACGTAATTCTTTTTACAATCCTTTTGATGAGAAGATAAGTTTTTACATATGAATATTTTGAAAGAATATCAACATCTATCACCTTACCTGTATCAATGCTGGTCACACCATTTAATGATGAGTAACCGCGTTTCTGCCATGTCCCATCTACAGCGACTGCAATATTATTACCTTCATTTTCACGAATAGCTTCCTTCGCAGCATTTTGAATGGAGTCCTCGTAAACAAATTTTGCAGCATTTAAGATTCGCTTACCGTAAGGAGAAAATCTTGTAGGTGGTTGAGGAAGATTCATTATGCCGCAAAACATTCTCCCAGCTTCTGCATCTTTTCCAATGGAACGCATAGCATATACAAACCTGGTATTTATTGTAGCAATTTGCGTTCCTTCATGAAAATTTGAAGAAGAGAATTCTACACGATATGGACAAGCACAACATTTCAGGACAAATGTAATAGCCAGTCCAGACTTACCTTTTAAAACTTGCATATCGAAGCCACTGCTACACATTTTACAGTGAACTTCATTCTTGAAAACAAATGCCAGAATATTCAAATTCATAATGGCATTAATAATACCTACACTTTTGTCATAGGAAGAAAAACTTCCATTTAAATTGGGAATTTTCTTTTCTTTTGCACATGTCTCCTTTGAGTCATGTGCATGTCCAGCTTGAGGATTGACACTACTGTCGTTAGTATGGTTGAAAGTATTCTTACCTTTATAAAACGTACGTTTACGTTTTTTGAACACTTTTGTTGATCTTGGCATATTAAATTAAATTAAAATTTCAAAATTTCAAAATTTTTGATTTTCAGAAATTTGAAATATCGAAATATTTAAAACGCTAAGAAGAAAAACGTGTATTCTCTCCAAAATAGGTAAACAACCCTAACAGTTACGCTTGCAGTGAATCTACAGTTAATTACGTATGAATAAATAAAACAGAGAGTGACTTTGGAAAAGCTTCCCAGATTTAAAAGGTCAATGTTTACATTTGTATCTGTCAAAGGATTGTGGCTCATCAGCTGATTATTTTTTAAAAATCATTTTAACATACTTTTAATTAGTAAAATGGCAAGTATGTTACATCATTGGAAAGGTCCTGATTTGGGGATTTTAGAAATATCAAAAACTCAAAATTGATATCCCGAAGGTGTTTACCCTACTGACTCCCCTTAAAAGTGTGCGTTAACGTCGGATTTTACGGTACTATTGTTCAACTTAATTCCCTCAGTTTTGTAACATTTCAAAATATTGGGGAAAGAAAACCATTAACAACACTTATATTTTAGGTCTTGATGTAAACTTTATTGAATACAGCAATTTTGTTACATCAGCATTTGTCCTTCCAATGACACTGGTTCATTTCAACGTGTTAAAAATTTTCATTCAAAAGTTATATACAAGATGCAACAGTCTCTCTTTTGGAATATGTTCTGAAAACCATTTTTTATCAGCACTTTTAATCTAATGTGGAGAAACAACGTTACGAGATCTCCGTAATGATTTCAACAAACACTTTATGGTTATTAAAAAAAACTGCTATATAGTGGAAACTTAACCACAGAACTGTAACACAATACGGTTTTCCACTTATATAATTTCTTTTTTCCACTTATATAATTTCTTTTTCCACTTATATAATTTCTTTTTTCGACTTCTATTTTATTTTCACTTCAAGCAAAAGAGGTATCGCTCGCAAAGAAAAACATAGCATTCCTACTATTAAATCAAGAGAATTCACCTTTTTTTTTATTGTGAATATCTTGAATGGGCTCAATTCATGACAGTCACATGATAAAGATAAACACATGTTCTCCACTAAATTCAAAACAGACATCAAACTAACTATACTTGTTGTTCTATTTGTAAAAATTTGGTCAAATTGCAACCTTTAGAATTCGGTATAAATGTTCAAATGTTATAAAAATAAATTTCTTCAAAAGATTTTAAAATTTTAAAAAAATCTATTTTATGCATGTACTTATAAATAAAATGCATTTTGTCTACCGATGGGCATTATTGTTTTTGACAAAGTTTGAGAAAGTTTCTGAAAAGATCAAAAGTTGGCAACAATGAAGCTCATGAACTGATTAGCTGGAAACACATGATTCCTTTTATTGTGTGACTGTGACGTCACATGAGATTTTGAACTGATTGGCTAAAAACACGTGTTTATCATTATCATGTGATTAAGACGTCACATGAATTGAGCCCATTCTAATTTTATGTAAGTGAACCTGCATGTTACTAATGAAATATTTATTTATACAATGCTAAATGCTAATGGTAATTCAATTGTTAAACATTTCATTTAGTACTGTAGATATGTCAGATTTGATAAATTCTTGTTTCTTAAGATGCCAATTCTAAAGAAAATTCTATAAAGATATTTTCCCTCTTAAGAAAATCAGTCATCATTAGCTTTTTTTTAGCTTAGTTCCCATCTTAATACCCGGAGGTTACGAAAAAATGACATGCGTTTCTTTCTCTTCCATCTTAATTAAAAATCCAATCGAACCTTATAAAATGCTTTCTTGAAGAAAGGGGATTTTAGCCGATTCTTTGATGATGTGTAATATCGCTTTAATAGAGTATAACTTTAAATTATCCCGTACTGGGTTGGGCAATAGGGGCTTTGAAAAACGACAGAATTATTTTTGAACCGTAAAATCGAGCTCGATACCTTAAATGAATCGTAATCTGTAACCTGTGTGATTATCAGGTACACGACATCCGTGAACTTTTTAATTTTCCAGCTGAAATTTGTTGCGTAAGGCTGAAGCTCAGAATTTATTCCCTCTGTTCATCAGCTGCTCATGAGCAATCAGAGCTTATTTCTTAAATATTACAACAATTCTTTTGTAATCAGGTGGTCTACAGCGGCAAAACTGTTACTTAAATTAAATTTTTATGTAACAGATCTTTGGTTATTCACTGGACTGTTAAGTAAGTTCTCTCACAACATGAATCTTCAGTAATTATCTTTTGATATAATCTTAATTTTTCATAGATATTTACCTCCATCTGAACAGCAAATTTTTGATTCAACGTGAACACACAACACTTAGAAAATCCAACGACAAATTAAAAAATAAATTTCGGAAATAATTTTAAAATATTATTGTTTTTTACTTGCTCAATCAAAAATCTTACTTTGTATGGCATTTTCTACATCCATGTGACTCTAAGGTGAAAGAAACCGCAATTTCTATCTCATCTTAAGATTTGATTGTTTAGCTTTATTGTAGAAACTAGCTTTTACCCGCGGCTCCGCTCCCATTGATGTCTTTAAATAACTGTCAAAGTCGTAATCATTATCATTAGAAAGTAAATAATATAATATGGTAATTTTTTATTGCTTGACTAGAACCAATAAAATTAAAAAATTCTAAAATTGAGCTTAGTTTTAAAAAACTGAAAACGTAATTTATTATAATAATTAACAACAAATATTCAATAACTTAAACTATTAATATTTTTAAAAATCGAAATATCTACGTTTAATATATAATTCCTCTTTAAAAGAGCTAAAAACAGAATATTATTTTAAGATGCTACTGTATACCATATTACATGTTCTTCTGTCAGTTGCAAATATGTGAAGATTTGGGCATTGAATACACCGATCAGGCTACATATAGTTGTCCATGGGGAAAGCATTGCTTTTCCAAATGCACCCCTGCTACTTTAAATGTTAGCTTTGTTAATAGCAACAGTAGAACTGGAAATTGAACTCGTTTGAATTGAAACGGTAGGTCAGTGGGGATACTTGGAATTCGAGGTATGATAACACTCTCCCTTTTCATGACATATGTTCAAATATTGGTACCAAGTATATTCTGCATCAGCTTTGTGATCCAAAGCCTCGTTCCTTTACATAGTCGAGGAGCATCGAGATTTTGCATAAGTGTAACTGGTACATTTAATTTTAATTGAAGTTTATGTGAGGGTACACTCGAAAGTTCAAGTGAATTTAAGAGCACCGTGGGATATGAAGTACATTGTTCTTTATCCATGATTGTATTCATTGATAAATATTCCTTCATTCTCCCCCCCCCCGCACGTCGTTTAAATTTTCAATGCTGATTTTATGAACAATGTCATTGTTATGCGCCAATATTGATCTTGCGAGCAATCATTGATTTTAATTTAAATTTTGTTGCAAGCCCGAATACATTTCAGCAATAAGATTTACATCATTTTCTTCTACATTACAAAATTCTCTGGAGATAAAATCTAACTTCAAGCATTTGCGTCCAAACATCCATAACCGATTTTCAATTGCGTCTCTGCATAATTTTCTGAATCTACGTAATTATGAAGATGCACTCTCATATTCATTTTCAGACAGAATTTTTCAACTTTTGCCCATAAGCTTGATGATTTAATAGAGACTGATTTCATCTGCCGGTGTACCCCCTCTGGATTACAGGGAGAGTTTTTCAAAATTCACCAGCCAATATATAATAAAGCTACCATTCCTCCTATAATATCTGAACTATCTCGTAAATCCTGAAGAGTCCGTTTTAACGCTTCTATAGATTTTTTGTGAGACATCGTTCTTTCATCCCACACTAAAAGCTTACAATTTGGAAGCATCCGGCCTTGAGAGCTATTTTTTCTGAAAATTTAGATGAGTGAATCTTCAAATGCAAGATTAAGCAATAATTTTAATACGGAATGTGCAGTACGACCGTTGGTCAGTAAAGTCACGGCTATACCAAAAGAAGAAATAGCAACTGCTATCTTTTGGGTTTTTCTGATGGTCATTAATAATATGTTCATCAAAAACGTTTTTCCGGTTCCTCCAGGGCGTCGAGAAAAAGAGTGCACCATTTCCGGATTCTATTTTGCGTAACACTTGTTGGAAAACGTGATTTTGTTCTGGAGTTAACTGAGGGATAAATTCTGTTACTTGATGTTGCAATGCTATAAATAGTTTAATTCTCAAGCAATTTCATTATCATAGCTATTACCATCTACACGTCTAGGACCAATCATTCCAAAATCATGTAACTTCTTCCCAACCATTCTGAAAACCATTATTGCGTTTCGTTGAAAAGCATATTTGCTTGTACATGCTGCAATCGTAGCAAAATATCTTTCGCCATGTAGTCTTTTTTGGGGGATTAGAAAGACCGAAGATGAAATAAGTATTGCGTAAAGCTCCCTAATTTTATTCGGCGAGTGACACTGTATGGCTTCTCCTCCATAGAAATATCTAGTATCTCTTCAAAGTAATACCTCTATGTAAAATATCTGGTTCAGTATAAGTGAACAATTTTGTGCAAAATATGAATATTGTATAATTAGGTTAAAAAAATTCCAAGTAATAAATATTCGATAAATCAAAACTTTTTATGAAACTGTGTGAATTTTTCATATCACTCGCGCGCAATTCACTAAAACTTTATTTCGTTTCTCTCTTTAAAAAGTGGGAGAAAATTTTCATTAAAATATCAAGGATTTTCGGAATAGAGAACTTCTTAGCCAACTTTTCTCAAAGTTTGAGTTTGACATTCAACAAACGTAACGAAATAAATATTAGACGCTTAATAAAAAACCATTTAAAAAATTGCTTTTTGTAAAGATGCTAAATTACACTGTGTTTCAGTTATTTAATACAAATGTGAGAAAATTTTTATTAAAATTTCCATTATTGACCAAATGCATAATTTTGCTCCAACTTGGCGGAGAGTAAGTAACGTCCCACGGTTTTACCTGCATAGTTCCCGTTCCCGTAGGAATATGAAGATAAAATATACCTTATGTTAATCGCTGATAGTGTAGCTTTCCATTGGTGAAAGAATTTCTAAAATCGCACCAGCCGTTTCCGAGATTAGACGGAACAAACAGACAGACAGACAGACAAAAATTTTAAAAATTGAATTTTTGATATACGTACCGTATATACTTTTAAATACCTTTAGTAAAAAGCTGCTAATTTGAAATTACAAACAGACACTTTAATTTTATTTATTTGTATAGATAATTGTGGAAACAGTCTTTGATATTTAATCTATACAATTATTAGCTACCTCTTTCTAACATCAATGGCAGGCGAGAAAAGTGAAAAGGAGTTTAACAATGATACATTCTTGGTGTTAAAAAAAAAGAAATGCTAATCATTTCATCTAATAACTGCCATATTAGCTGTATCAATAACACGGGCCTCCAAAACTACAGAGGTCCCAACATATGTAAACAAAAAAAAAAGTCTCTAAATGCTTAAAGGTTCCAAAAAGAGCCCCTAAGGAATTTTGATAAATGTCACACACAAGTTTATCTACACCAGTGATACTAACAGTAAAAACTTTCGAGAAACTGTACCGGAAAAACCGTAGTTTTCTTTTCTTCTAATCTATGGTAAGATTGACAAATTTCTCATTTTGGTAATGCACCACATAAGAGCAAAACTAATCCTTTATTTCTATTTTGTCAGGAAAAGATTCAAGTTCAAAGGAATTTAAAATGTTTTTGAATGGATACAAATAAGTTAATAGTATAGAAATGCCAGTTCTATAGAAATATTCAAGAAGAGAAAATATTATTTCTCTTTAAAATAAACGTCACGTGGATTACTAATCCTGTTTTAATCGAATAAATGCAACTGAAAAGAAAAATTTTCAGCAACTTGTAAAAGATTTTTTAATAAAAGTACGCACTCAGCTTAAAAAAAAAAAAAAAAAATCTTGGAAATGTGGGGGTTGTAGGAACTGGAAATAACCAGATTAATTATATCATTTTTTATTACTATGGAAAGTGTTCAGTTTTGCATTAAAACTTCTATTTCGAGTTTTCAGTTAAATTCAATTGGAATTTGTAATGTAAATACGCAACAATTGTCATTTTCAATAGATCCCTCAAATTTGATCTTAAAATTCGGCAACATTTAATAGGTTTTAAAAATGTGAAATGATTAATTAAGTAAGAATTTACTTAAGTTAGATTGACTTAAAAATTTCATTGAAATTTGTAATGTTATAAAAATAGTTCTCCAAAAGTATATATTACATGAAATTCTAATGTTTTCAAAACCTGAAGAAAATCAATAAAATGTGGAGAATTATTCATTATTTCCCTAATAAGATAATGCATTTCCAATATTCCAATTTTTCAAAGCCCACAGTCCCTTAAAGTGCATTAATTTGTTTTCATTAATATCGACCTTGTAAAAAGAAATTTAGTAAAAAGTACAAGCAAATTTTTTAAAAACTTAATGAAAGTTTTCTTTTTAGAAAAAATTCGTTTAATTTTTAATTTTTCAGATAAGAAAAAAAGAGCTTTTTAAATGCCGTATCAAAAGAAGGTCACGTGTTTTTATATTCAATCGTATGTTGAGAAAATATCTTGAAAAATGGAGGTATTTATTTTAAGATAGTGATACTTTATTGTATAAGATACTCATTATACAGTGAGTGAGTGAACATTAACGTCGCATTGTTCAGCTACACGAGGGGTTTTGGCGACGGACCTCGTAATTTTGAACCACTTTCAAGTGACTGCTCATTTTAAATGCTATTGGTTTGTTAGTATTTAAAATGAGGACAAAAAAAAAGTGTTGGAAACTTTTTTTTTGTAGTAAAGGGAAGTTCTAATTTTGATGAAAGAGAACTTTAATAAAAACTTCATTGTAAAAGAAAATTAATTCACAAGTTTATTACTTAATTAGTATTTTTGATGGGGAAATGGTCCACGATTTAGATTGTTCAGAAGGATTGGAGGGTAAAATTAGCAATGTAGTTATTAGTTTAATTCAACATTATTTTTATTAGGTGGTTTGAACTTTATGAAATGCGCCCTCTAGCTTAAGTTTTAAATCAAAAAAACTTTACATTTCTATAATTTAGACAAAACAAGATTGCTAAATACTTTGTGTTTCTCGCAATTTATTTTGTATATCAATGGGGGTAGGAATAAGGGAGCATTAATCGTTTTCAGTAGTGATTTGAAGAAAAAAAGAAAAGCGAACTGAAGTAAAGCTTATATGTGGTCAAGAGATGTTTGTTTATTTTTAAAATCCATTTAAATGGACACAGTAGAAATCGTTGTTTCCAAAATTATTAAAGTTTCATTTATTTTTAATATTAGGGGAGTAATATATTTATTTTTTATTTTAATATTATAAGAATTTACCACTAAGATGAAATTGGCAACGACTTTTACAACCGGCAGCGCCGACAATGCTTTTTATCAGAAATCAAAAGTTGATCCGGTGACTTTAATTTTGTATAATTTTATTCGTTATATTATTGCATGTAGATTCATATTAATTGTTTTGTAACTGTCCCACCAAGCATTTCTCAAGCACACACATCTTACCTAACCATACAGCAGATTTACTTCGTTGATGAAGTATTCTATAAAAAATTTTTAAACTTCTCTGCCCTTTGGGCGGTCGTGTAAACCCCGTAGTCAGGTTCATCACGTTGTTGCTCGCCGAAAGCCGCAAGTTAAAATCGATGATGTTAGATGCCAGAGCTTAGGTAAGTCCTATTCTTTTTCTTTTGATGTAACAAGTTGAACTTCTCCAGAGCGTCCCACCGAGTTAAATATGCATATAAATTGAAGCTCGTTTTTTGATAGAAAAGGATTAGAAGAGTTGAATTATAGCAATAGTTAAGACTAAAACAGCTTGAAAATTACCATCGTGCTAGGTACAAGGTGAAATCTTACATTATGATTTAAGGATTTTAAAATAAGAATGTGTTCAAGTGCATGAAATTGTTGGAGATATGTTGCTTGATTCAAAAATAAAGGAAAGGTAAAGTTTTTGTGTAAATTTTTTGCATCTTCTAGGATTACGACTTAGCTGTTGCTCATATGGAGTTATGCAGAGTGTTAAAATATTTGAAATCTTGAAATGGCTCAGCTTTTCCTAAAACTCTTTAATTTATGAATTTGAGGTACTTTGTGCTGAAATCCCTGTTGCGACTGAATTGAAATTATTGGAGGAAACGTGAAAATATTCTGTGAACCATTTTTACTTGGCATTTTCTTGGTCTCCATGATCGCCCTTTAAAATATGTGATGAATTTGATGTGCATTTTTCAAATAATTTAGTGTGCTTGCAATTAATGTGCATGTGCAAATATTTCAGGAATTAGGATTGAGTTTATATTTAAAAAAACCCTACTTTCAAGGGGACTTCATTTTCTCGTAATTTATTAAATTTGGACAATACTTAGAAGATCGGGAATTTTCGCAGTTTTATTTTACATTCAAATAAAAATCATAAAATTTCATTCTTCGGAATATCTTTAAATTTAAGTGAATGCATTATTCATGTTTCATGGTATTTGGGAGCCTTATTAGAATATTCAGTGATGTATTTTTGTAGCTCATAGTATTATTGTAATTTATTTTCAATCTAAATTTTCCTTGAACCTGCAGCATATAAAAAGAAAAAAACTGGAAGAAAGTTTTATGCTCATTTTATGTGATAACATGGAAGTCCCCCCCCCCCTGTTATATGTAAATGAAATTATTGAAAAGTTTTTAATTTGATAATTGATCAATTTAGTGATTTAAGATTTAAAGGAGGGAATATAGTGATAAATATCATGAAAGATGAAAATAATGTATTCAGGCATGCATAGTGCAACTGTTGTATGGCTTAGTGGCTTTATTTGTGGGAATGAATAGAAGTGAAAAATAGTTATTTTTTAATCTGTGGGGCATTTTTTATGTAATTAATAATTCATTAAATGTAATGCAAATTGTTGGTTTAAAACTGAGTATAATTCTTATGGCTGTATTGGTAAATTACAAATTCTGCTGTAAATTTCTTGCAAGTATGAGATATTTATGACGGAAGCAACATTCATACGATAAGACTTACTTAACTTTGTGTATATAAATTATGTGTGCTTGGATATTGTCAATTCAATGTTCATATTCCGAGTAATCCTGCCAAAGAAATGTCTTGATATAACTACTTTAGTTTCTGTGATTGTGCCATTTTAATACTGTATTATATGACTAAGAATAAAGTCATATGATACAGTATTAAAATACAGAATTAAAATCTAACTCAATTTTTACTCTTAACAATAGTGATTAGAATGCATACACTGAACCACACAGCATGAAGAATGTTTTTAATCAGAGGAAAAAAATATTTAAACACACACATTGGTAGTATATAGTATTGAGTAAAATGCTAATCATTTAAATGTATTGTAAATTCGAGCAATTATTCAATCTGAAAAAACTATTCTGGAATATTTTCTGCTACACTAGACAAAAATCCTTTTTATAAACATGAGTATAATTTACACATTCTTTTCTACTACATATATAACACTTCTTACAATTTTGTTGTGTTAAGGAGTTTAAAACTTGGAATTTTTAATTTTTTTCTTTGTGGTAACAAGCTTAAAATTATTCGACTTTTACCTTCGCAGGGCTTGTTAGTTCCTTATAGTTGTTCTTTTATTTTGATATTGTTATATGATTATTATTCTTTGGTGTTGCTTGTTAATGACTGAGAAACTTGTTATAGTAAGAGTGGGGAGGGGGTGAGAATTGTTTTGTAGAAAGAAGCAATTATCTTAAATAGGAAAGATTGTTATAAACAAAACTAAAAGCTTATCTGTATTGGTTACAATTATTCATTTGATATAATTCACCTTTTTTTTTTTTGAGAATGCAATTACTTGGATAGATAAAACTAAGCTTGATTAAAATCTAGAAAGTTATTTGTAATGAGCCTAAATTTCTTCACCAGAGAAAATTATGTATTAGTAAAGTATTTATTTTTTTAAAAAATTTAAACATGACTAAATATTTCTGCATAACGTGAATCACATTTTAAAATTATATTCTTAGAAACCTTGTTTGGTATTTTTTTTAGAATATGCAAACTTGAAATGATGGAAGAATTAATGATGTATGAATAGTAATGTTAATTTAAGTTCTTTTATTTGTAGATGACAAGTATGAGATTCTTTGTGGTTGAATGATGATGCCAGTAGGAGGAGGAGGGAATTATCCTACCGGTCCCAGAATGACTAGGCTGAATAATAGTTTACTGGTTAGTATATTAAAAAAAATTTCTTTTGAAGGGGGTGGGCTAGTTAATTCTCATCAGTTATGGACATCGGTGAAATGACTGTTACCAGCTAAACATAGTACATCATTTTGTTAACCCTCTCGCTGCGTAGCTCTACATCTGTTATGTGTACTTTGTCCGTGGAAATCGCAGGAAGCACAGCGAGAGGGTTAAGTCACACTTGTTGTAATTTTTGTTTGGTGAAAGTGGTTGGTAGGACAATGCTCTAGTATATCTTACCCTTTCCCCATTATAAAATTGTTGTAAGTTATTAACTCTTGCAAGTTTTTATTGGCTGTAGTTGCTAGCTTGAGCCTTGTACTGCTGAAGACCTGCCGTATATAGGGGCCGATGCACATTAAATCTTTTGGAGCTCAAATGTCTTCCTGTTGATGTGGTGTGGAAGTTAGGAGAGGTGGTGCCAACATAGGGCTTCGGCCTTGTCGTTTGACCATAGTTCAGAATTATGAGGTCCACTGCCAATAACATGCAGCTTTATAATATTACATTAATATAACTATCACACTCTCACAAGTTTTTGCCACCCCTGATTTAAAGATAAATTGATACTAAGGCATATCATAGTGTAATTTATTTTAGATGTGTAATTAATTTATTTGATTTGTTAATGATAAAATGAGTTAAAATTTCTAATTGATTAAAATTTTATAATGTTTAATCCCTTCCTTAATTTCCCCCTAGGTTGGATATTTTTTGAATTTCCAACCTCAAAAGTAGGCATTTTTTAATTGCTAAATATATGTTCTACCCTTAATTTGAAAATGCAAAATATTTTTGTCTGCTAGCAGTTTTTTTGCTTCAATTATATATATATATATATACTGGTGGTCAAATACTGATGTCCCACTGATCTCCTGATTCCCACTGATCCTCCACTGATTTCCTTCCATGTACCTAAGTTTTAAATTAAAAAATTTTTTTCTTTGATTTATTTAAATAAATGCTATTGCTTTGTTGTGTTTCAAATAAATATCTACATAAAAATAATCATTAAAATAACATAAAAAATATTTTGTTAACCTTACTGTTAAAACAGCTTTACGATCTTCCTTGGACATCAGAGCATAAAAACCAAATTGAAGTAATTTACTGCAGATTATTTTTCTGCATACTTTGTCTAACAAAATTTTGGCAATGCATATCATAAGTATCTTGAATGGTATATTTAGTTGGAAGCTCTAACATACTGTGCAGGTGTGTAAAAATTTTCAAAATGTAGAATATCACTAAGTTCTACATAACACTTCTTAGTGTTTCTCATCTTAACCTTTTATCTTTATCTTGTTTTCTGCAACAGATCGTGCATTGCTGTTATGATAGTTATTGATATTATACAGTACTTTTGAGAAATAAAATTATTAAAATTAACTATACATTCCAGGGTTTTTTGTGTAATTGGGAAAAAGGGAAAAGGACATGCTGTTTTTACTTCTACCCATATCCTTACAGAACTTAATTCTCATCCTCCGATTCACTAGATTCTGAATAAATATTATTTGATAAATTAAAACTAGTATCTTTTGACTGAAATATTAAATTCGTTATTCTCAAAATCATTCTGTGAATCCATTATAAAAGCTATTTTGACACACAAAATATAACTAAAGTGAAATCATGGAAATTACAAAATGATTTAGATTTTCTTCTAGGCATACATTCTCTCTGAAAATTTTGAAGAAAGGATTAATTGTGCCATTTCGTTGAAATATTCAGGGGGGAAGGGAGGCAGTTTTTTAAACACGGGCAAGTAGTGACTTATTCACTTTTTGCATGGCATGCAATGCCTACCATACAGGTGCAAAAATGCAGAATATTTGAGATGCGACACCCATCAGAAGGGGCTAATATATTTTACAGAAATTTATATATGAATTACAAATTATGATTTATCAACCTCTTATTTCATTTGACCCATTGTAATAAAACTAATTTTTATTTAATAAATTAAAATATTTAACACATTTTGTAAGTATTACATCTAAATTAATTTACTGGATTATTGTTATTTGATTGTTAGAATTTTATGCTTGGGGATTTTCTTAACTTTCTTTGTAATATTTTTAAAACTTTACATTAAGCTTGTAGCTAAAAAAGATATAATTAATGATTCTATACAGAAAAAGAATATTATATAGTGATATATAGTGGCTTCTTAGATTAACTTTTAAAGTTTACTGAAAAAGAAAAAGAATAGAATAAGCCCTAATTTGTTATTTATTTTTTGAATTTAGAATGGCTGATCGAGATGGAGTTAATCCAAATCAAAAATATTTAATGGATCATTCAGATAATGTGGACTTAACAGAAAAATCAGAGGAATTCAAAAAGCTTGTTGAATATGGTTTAAATCCTAAAGTTGTGAATAAATTGGAAGAAATTTTCAAAACTGGTAATTATCTACTTGATTTTTTTTCATATATATAAATAAAAAATAACTTTTTAGTGTAGATATTTTTTAAAAGCTGTAAATTAAACTTTATACCTAAAATATATATTTTATAAATTTCTTTTCTTTATAGGTAAATTATGTTACAATGATTTGGATGAAAGAGCTTTAGATGCTATCAAAGAATTTCCTGTGGATGGTGCTTTTACAGTTCTAAAACAGTTTCTGGACAGCAGTTTAGAACACGTTTCTAACAAAAGTGCGTTTCTTTGTGGTGTTATGAAAACTTATCGTCAAAAAATGAAAGTTCCTTCAAATCCAAGTACTGGGGCAACCAAGGGACCTGATGAGGAAAAAATTAAGGTTTGTATAGTATTAATACTTTGTTGATTTTAAATGCTGAATACTTTAAATATTTAAATATTTATTTAGAGCAATATTGGGAAATCTTTTGTAGCAGTTATGAGATGGGTATTCATGGTTTCTCCTTTGTGGGGGCCCTTTTATGAATGTTAAATATCATTCCCCTTTCATAAAATTCCTTTTGTATATGCATAAAAGAAAATTAAAAGGATTTTGCTAAATAGGATTTTTTTATTTCTGTAGGTGATATTTGTTAAGTTTATTTAAATAAACTTTTCTTTAGCTGTGCTTCATTTA
This sequence comes from Trichonephila clavata, assembly GCA_019973975.1. Taxonomy (NCBI): domain Eukaryota; kingdom Metazoa; phylum Arthropoda; class Arachnida; order Araneae; family Nephilidae; genus Trichonephila; species Trichonephila clavata. The sequence continues at coordinate 97,482 of BMAO01002075.1, forward strand.
CCTGTTAACAGTAGTATATACAGACTTCTATGAGGGAGGTTCACTCTTTCTTTCAAATTCTAGTAGACCTCTAGTTATAGACCTCCATAACAAAGATCAAAAATCTATTAGTCTTTGGTGTTGGTTGAATCTCTGAATCCCATCATTGTATACATCTCTGCTATACAAGATTGCCATTTATTTGAGTGGACATGCCTGTGGTAGCTGAGTGGTCATGTTTGTGAGCTTGTGGTGGGTTTGAAGTCTAATGCCACTAAGACCTGCATTGTAGAGGAAAAGCTGTAAGTCCATCCATTGGTATGGTGTGGAAATTTGGAGATGGGTGTGCAAGCTTAGTTGTTATCCTTATTACTTGACCATATTTCAAAATTACAGGGTCCATCACCAATCACCCGCATGCTGTTATACTATGAGACATAAATAAAAATAAAATCGGAATAATTTAAATGAATTTTTTACACTTTTATATTTTCTTTTTCTAGGCTATTCTCGACAGAACTGGCTACACACTTGATGTCACAACTGGCCAAAGAAAATATGGCGGACCACCCCCTAATTGGACCGGACCTCCTCCTGGAAGTGGATGTGAAGTAAGTGTTACACAACTACTACTTTTTTAACTGTTGTGATAAATTATTCCAATTTTATTGCTTCATTTTAATTATCGAGGCATTTAATTGATGGGAAAACTTTTGTGTATTATATTTTATAATACCCTGTGTATTTTTATTTTCAGTTGGCTTCTTTTGCTTTAAACATAAAACAAAGCATTTATGTTAGTATTTAATATAAGCTGAAATATGTATTCTGCGTAGAGGCTAAGTTTTAAAAAAATATATCTCTACAGTCCAGCTAGTAAACATATATTTTTTTATTGAGGGACCTCTTAAGTAATTTTTAACAAACTACAGTTTTGCCTCCAGTGAAAGAAACTTGTATGTTTTAAACTAAAATAAAAAAACAACTTACGAATAGACTAAATAAAAATTTGGGTGCAAATTATAACAGAAAAATAATAAAAGTAGGGAACTTCAATATTACTGACCCTAAAGCAGATTAATCAAGTTAACTTTTTGTGTATTATCAAACAGTCAATAAACTTTTAAATAATATACATTGGACATTCTTAAACTGAAAAATAACAGCATTAGCTGCAGTAGCAAAAAGAATGTATTAAATAAGAAAATTGTTTTTACAAAATTATAATTTTTCAAAAAATTCTTTTTTGCAATGATTCATTTGAAAGTAAATTGTATAATTCTGCTATTTAAACAAGTGACAAATATAGAATAAAATGAATAAATTGTCAGAAACTAAATTAAATCATGATGTTACATGACAAAATAATTCCTACAATGTTGAATTTTAAAAAAATCTAAAGGAATTGTGGAATATTGTTTCAATGGGCGTCCAATCATTATTAGTTATGACATATTTCTGTGTACTGATATTTCTGATATGTAATGCCAATTTTCTAACCAATTCATCTAATTTTTATTGTTTTATTTCCTTTTTTAAAAGAAATCTTTGTCTTGTAGATCTTTGTAGGGAAAATTCCAAAAGATATTTACGAAGACGAGCTTATTCCTTTGTTTGAAAAATGTGGACCTTTGTGGGATCTTCGATTAATGATGGATCCTCTCACGGGTCAAAATCGTGGCTATGCTTTTATAACTTTTAAAACCAAACAGGGAGCACAAAATGCAGTGAAGCAAGTAAGTCTTGTCATAGTTTTCTAATCCTCCATTATTAATATTTTTATTTAAACCTGTTGTGGTCTCTACCAGCCTTTAGTGGATGTTCCAGCTTTTATGGTGAATGGTAGAGACTTAGTCTAATATTTTTAAGCTCTTTTTTTATATTAATAGATTTAAAAAAAATTGTTTTATATATTTTAAAAGTATTTAAGTTTTTTTTTTATATTTGAAAATTTTTTCTTTAGGCTTTTTTAAAATTCTTTAATACAGTTTATACATATCCCTGATGTAGATCATCAAGTAATTTTGTGCTTTTTTTCCAGCTGGATAATCATGAAATCAGAAAGGGCAAATTCATTGGTGTAACAGTATCTATAAATAATCATAGATTATTTGTTGGAAACATTCCAAAAAATAGAGGCAAAGATGAACTCTTTGAAGAATTTACTAAACATGCACGTAAGTATTAATTACCTTCATTATTTGGTATTTTGCTATTATTCTTGCCTAATATTAGTATTTTTCTAATATCTCTTTTGTATTTTCAGCGGGCCTGACTGAAGTCATAATTTATAGTTCTCCTGATGACAAGAAGAAAAACAGAGGTTTTTGCTTCTTGGAATATGATTCCCACAAAGCCGCTTCTTTAGCTAAAAGACGTCTTAGCACCGGCCGAATCAAAGTTTGGGGTTGTGATATAATTGTAGATTGGGCTGATCCTCAAGAGGAACCAGATGAGGAAACAATGTCCAAAGTGAGTTGTAATATATGTATTTTTAAAATTCTGTAGAAATTGTACAGTTATGTAAGTTTCAACATTGATAAAAATTTTCCCCCTCTTGTAATGCTAAAGCTTGGCATGAAAGAAAAATAATACATTTGCTTTGGTTTATTGTTTTAGTAATCAATCCTCTAAGGATAATTTTTTTTTATTAAAATCTCTTAAAGATGACAAAAAAATTAATAAACAAAATCTAAACTAGAAAATTTTATGAGAAATGGCTATTCATACTTATAAAAAAAAATGAAAAAGTATTGATGTCTTCTCTTAACTTGACATCTTATGGACTTAAGATTAATCTGAATTCCATAAAATGAAAATACAACTGGTAGTTATATCAGAACTGGGTAACAATTTGTGATATAATTTCTGTTGAGTTTGATTTTTGAACTGCTTTAGGGTTAATTAGGCATATGATTTCAAAACTGAATTTAGTTTTCTTCTATGATGTCAAATTTTTGTTCCATTGCACCAAATATCAAAAAGCATGATTCTGGTGTCAAATCTTTACTGATTTTTTGTTGTGGTCTTGTAGAAAGAAAAAAAAAATCGTAACGTGGAAAGCCACGCAATAGAAGTGAAACTTCTTTGGTGACGATTGGGGGGGGGGGAATCACTACTTCTGCTAGCTTTTCCCCTGTTAATCAAAACTGGGCAAATTTCCCATTCACTCTCGAGCCTAAAGAAGTTTCACTTCAAAAACTACTTGTGAATTAATGAAGTTTGAATTATTAAATGTTGAATTAAAACGTGCAATTACATAGATGTGTATCTTTTCTCCTTCATTTGAATAGGTCAAAGTTTTATATGCTAGAAATTTAACAGCTGATGTTTCTGAAGAGAAGCTCAAAGAAATGTTTGAAGCTTATGGTAAAGTAGAGCGGGTGAAAAAAATTAAAGATTATGCTTTCATTCATTTTGATGATCGGGACCATGCAGTGAAGGCCATGACATCCCTCAATGGCAAAGAAGTGGGTGGGGCTCCCATGCAAGTTTCATTAGCCAAACCTCCCTCGGATAAGAAGAAAAAAGAGGAAATTCTGCGTAATCGGGAACGTCGAATGATGCAGATGATGCAACAGCGAGCCATGTAAGTATTTTTTCCCTTGCAAAACATCAGAAGTACATTCCTGAACTTGAATTATCCAAAATGCCTGAGGAACAAAGTATAACTTAAAGTAGAGTATGTTTTTTAAAAATTAATTTTCCCATTTTATTAATTAGTGATAAAAACTTTTATTTTTTATTGTACGGAAGCTGTATTGGTTTAAATAAAGTTTTCTGTGTTTCTTTAGACCACTTATTTGACCATTTCAGAACTAAAGTTGCTTAAAACATCAGTTTTAAATAGAGAAATATATGGGTACAGTTATTATACAGGTTGTCCCCTTCAAAATTGCACCATATTGAGGGAGGGGTACCCCCTCCCAAAAAAATAGAATTACTGTGAACTGGAATTTTAAACAGATTATTTCTATAAAAATGTTAGTTTTTATACCTTTTCAGAAGAGAGGAAAGTAATGTTTGAAATCCTGTATGCTTTACATAAACTTTTTAATCTTGAGATAAATGATGAAATTTAAAATTAATTTTTGAGATCAGTTGACCTCCACCCTTCCATTAACAATTTTTCATTATGTTCTTTTTCTTCCCTCTTCTGGAACTACTATGGTAATTCCCATTGTGTAGAAGGCTAGAGGGGGAAATGTACATTAAATTTGTTGAGGCTCAAAATCTCCCATGGAGTTATGCAGACATTTGGGAAAAGACACTATCTGTGTTGTCCCCATTACTTGAGATTGATTTAAAATTACAAAGTCCGTCACCAATAACTCTCCGGTTGCTTCTCGAAGTGCAGTTTAAATAATAAAATCAAAGTACAATGGTATTAAGACTAAAATTTAGGAGCTGAGAAACTCTGTTGTTGATATCAAGCCCATCATAATTGTTTGAGGAAACTCGTACCAAGTCTGGTAATATCTCGATTCTTAGTTTTATCAATCACAAAAAATGGTAGAATTTGCCTTGGAGGGAAAAATTAATCTACTAATAAATTCTCGTTAACCATATTTGTTTTCGAGTCTCTTGAAAATTCTAACAATATGAATATATACTCAATGAAGAAATAAAAGTAAAATTGCTTTTATCCCCCCTCCCCCAAATCTTATTTATCTCTACATGGCATCATAAATAGATTTGCTTTAAATAGACTATTCTGTATAACAAAACAATTTTCTTTGATTACATCATTATAGCAACACTTCTCTTAAAAACTATTAACTGAAATGGTACCATTTTGCACAAATGAGCAGTTCTTAGATGTCCACTTTTTGTCTAAATCAGAATTGTTTCCTAATAAGTTTTACAAGTCATATTGCTAATATAAGTTGTCAGGTACTTCAAAGAACACTATTAATTTGTGTCTTTGCTTTCTTCCAAATATCCAGTGCCTCATTAAAATTAAAAACTGATTTAGGGAATTGTAGTACATCATGCAAGATATCCACCCTACTAACAGCTTCCAAAACAAAAATTCTAACTTAAAAATTGAAAGATGTCAAATTTTTAAAAATATTTAACCCTCAAGGCAAATACTTTCTCTAAATTAATAGAAAATTCTGAGGTAAATTTTAAAAAATTTAATCACAGGGGTCTGAATGTGTGTGTTAACTAATGAAGAGGAAGTAGGGACCGTTTCAAATATTTTCTTGAAAATGCTTTTCTGGATAATGAAGAACCCTATATGATAATGCCATGTAACACTTGGATGGAATGTTTTATACCTACTAGAATATATTACCTATCCTGCTTAATTTAATTCAGATGTCATGCACTTGACCCCGTCTCAGAAAACTGGATAAAAGGGAGTCGTGATCAATGAACTAGGACAAAATATAGCATTAAAGAACTATTTCTAAATACAGTTAAATAGTCAATATTTTTAAACACATCCTACTGAAAATAATATAAATCCATTATCTGAAAATCAATTGCATCCATCCACTGCAGTGGAGATCCAAGGAAAGCTTACTAATTCAACATCAAGTTAAGTAATCAGTTTAAAAAGGATAGGCTACAATTACGATAAAAACTCTTAGGTTGCTTTCTTCCATGATATCGGGTGAACTTTTGACAAACTGGTATAATGGATTACTTTTTAATTAAAATAAATTCTACGCTAAGAAAAATTTTAAGCAACAACTCTAAAAAGGTTTCAAAACCCATATTAAATAAGGGTTTATATGGGCATGGATATAATAATAGGTTCAATATTTATATCCATATCTTATCCGCTTCACAGTTCCAATCTGCAGATGTAGTCATAACTTCGAGGTATCAGCATCAAATGTACAAAGCTATACCTGTATAATGTTACTTAAAAATAGTCTGTTAATCTGGTGGATCAAATCGAGTGATCATCAATATGGAGTCATTAATGATTTTTTTGCTACTAATGGCTTTTAAAATTTCAAATATTTGCATACGTTTTGTGTTTTATGAATAATTGAATTAATTCTTTTACTTTTTTTCTCTGGAGCCCTTCTCCCCTTTTTAACTGATGAGGCATCCAGTGGCGTAACAGAATATCAGGGCCTCCCGCAATGCAGGAGTGAACATTACGCCACAAAAATTGAATTATTTTATGGAATATTTTATGATTATTTTTTGTAATAATTTATTAATAAAATTTTATCTAACTGATGATTTTATTTTATAGGATGATGGGTATCCCTCCTCCTCCACCACGCGGTAGAGGAACTAGGTTACCCATGCCAGCGGCTCGGAATTATGGTAAGTTTTGTTCTTTCTTTTTATTGCCTTGTTTACTTTGAATGGAAGTATCTTGTATTAAATTTAACTTTGCTTTGATTAACAAGTTCTTCCTCACTGCGTTTCATTTTCATTGTGCACCAGTAAATGATCTGATTTATTCACGCTTGCAAAATCCTTCCTTTAATTTGGCAATTAAATTCTTTTGATGGTAATTTCTTTCTCCATTAACTATTTTACCCTCTTGTAAATTCACTGTGCATGCTGTTGTATATCTTTTTTTATATGTGTTAAAACATTTTTTATATATTAATGTAATTTTAAAAAAATGTATTTATATTTTTATTTATATATAATGTGTTATGTGACTCTTTTCTGCTTCCATTGTTATATTTTCTGTATGCAGTTTCTTAACCCAGTTAATATTGTTTGACATGTGTTATTGAACCAAGTCACCATTATACAATCCATTTGTCGAAAAAAATCCACAAATCCTTGTTGCTTTCTGTCAGATTATGACTACGACTACTACGGGTATGGTGACTATCAGGGAGGCTACACCGCCGACCCCTACTATGATGACTATTATGGCGGCCGCTATGATGACTATTACGAGTACGGATACGGAGCCACACCCCGTCTTAGAGAGCCCGTGGGTCGAGCCCGAGCCGGACCAGAGAGGGTGGGTTATGTTGCTGGAGTCTTGTCCTCGATAGTTCATCATTAGCTACAGTTTCCACTAGGAACAAAACTCATGAGGTTGGTCAAGTGTCTCGTAGTATCATTTATATATTAAAAAAGACACTGTCCTCCCTCGAGAAATATCATATCCGAGCTCTCTTGGTTAGTGGCTTTTGGACGTAGAAAATCTTATTCCTGTTTTATTTTTCTATTTTCCGTTTCCCTCTCTTACCTTCTGTTACCCCCTGTTGCATCTGCCAGTTAACTTTAATGCTACTACTGTGCTGTTGCTGCTACTTGAGCCTATGTGTATTTTTCTAACATTTACCCTAAACAAATAAAAAAAATTCTTTAATTGGAAAAGTAAAATTTAAAAAGAAAAGACAAAAATGAAAATTGTCTAGTGAATAGCTCGGATATGGTAGTGTTTTGTTTGTTTCTCTGTTTTGCTTTGTGTGCTGTTGCTTGTAGATGTGATTTCTGTGTGTGAATCTTTTTCTTAAAAAATATAAATAAATAAATTAGTAATTATAATAGAGCATTGTCTATGTAATGCAATAACAGTAGAATTTAATATTTTTAACTGTTTATGTATGTTTTAAACTAAAATATATATTGATACTGTGTTCTTCAATCACCAATGATTTGTAAATTTTAATTTGGTATATTTTTGCCTGTAAATTTATTTTCTCTTGAGTTTTAAGCGAGCTGAAAAGTAATCCATTTTCCTTCTCTAAAATTAGATACTTTCTAAATGGTCTAATTTATTTTATTTGAAAGTAGTGTGTGTATCTTTGAGTGTATATGATGTAGAATCTTTTTTTTTACCTCTACATGTTCTTTTTAATGATTATAAGCTATATTGAATGTAATTTTAAGAACAATCAATAAAATTTTTATTATTAATAGTTGTCTTTTAAAATTTTAATTGTTTTAAAAGTGTTAATCTTTAGTTCTGATAAATTAATATGAATAAATTATACATGTATAAAAATATTGGATAGGGAAAAAGTATACATATTTCAACTAACAGTATGGAATTTATTTTTTATAAGGTACATATTAGTATTTTTACATTAGGACATTATTTAAATTAATCAAAGAGCATAGTTATTTGTAACATTGAGGTGATTGAAGAATTTCTAATAGTTTTTCTAGAGTGTTTTTGTTTTGAGAAACTGTAGTTTTATTGAATGATTAACACTTGATGTCTTTTTAAATTTGCTGTATGATCTAATATTTAAATATATATTTATGCATTTTTTCCCTTCTAACTTTCATAATGTTCCTGTAATGTTACAGTCAACCCTCCATAGCATGATATCTGAATGAGATATTTCATTCAATGTTGTTCTTTTTTTAAATTTTTTTCTTGAAAGTTTTATGAATTTAATACTTTAGTTTTTCCTTAGCAGTTAGGTTTGAAAAGTATAACTTTGATGTTTTCTCTTCAGTTAGTTATCCCATTAATTATTTTCATTGTTCCGTCAGACTATGAAATAATTTGGTAAAAATAAAGATAAACAATATAAAATAAAAGTAAACACTAACAGTATTTTTTTATTTCAAGATTGGTGATCATACAATATACCAGACTTGAGTAGCAAAACTAATTTGATAAAAATATGTTTTAATGGTGAATATGTTGTATGTATAAAAAATATTCCTTTTTAAATAGCTTAAATTATATTAGATTTATTCAATTTTTTTTTTGTTTATCTGAATAAAACTAAATGTGTTCTGTTTTAAGAGTTATTAGCTCACTGAGTATTAAAATCAGTGCAAATTCAGAGGAATTCATTTTTTCTAAAAAAAAATTATGTGTATTATGAGTTAATGTACAATTTTATGTGGAAAGCAACTTGTAAATAATCTATTTAAATAATTAATTAATTTGCTCGCATCTTAGCTATGAAATGTTTCTAATTTATTAGAAGTAATATAAAAAAATTATTGAATTGATGAGGTGAAAATTTTTTTATAATAAACATCCATATGCTTAGTATGTGTCACCCTCTTAAATTTGTAGATCCAGTTACTTCTTAAAAACTTAATTATATAATTTAGGTACTATGAACAAATGTTATTGAGGGGTGACTGTATATCCTTATGTTAGTTGTTGCTAATAGAGGACAGTCAATAAACGCTTGTAACGATCTAAATATTGGTGAAAAAGTTAAAAACATGCAATTGATGTTACTTATTCATAAATATTTCTTTCAGGCTCGTGCTGGCCGTGGCCTTCCCCGTGGCCGCACCGCTGGACCCCCGACCCCACGTGGCCGGGTAGTCCCACCACCCCTCGGCCGCGGTACCCGTGGACTCTCCCGTGGAATTCCCCCCGTGGTTCACCTGCATGGCTCCATCCCGCGGGGCGGGCTGGTCGGTAAGCGAAAGTTTGACACGCCCAGCCACGTCAATCAGGGGGACACAAAACGCCGCTTCCAGAACAGCGGGACTGGGCAATGGGGTAGCCACCCCATTCCGCAACAGCCCCTTACTTCCAGTGGATACAACGGCTACCGCAACCGCACACCGGGGAACCCTGCTCACTGGTACCAAGACTCTTACGGACAGCAGTGGGGTTAAGTTTTTTTTTGTGGGGGAAGGATTATAAAAATTCTAAGACTTTTTTTATACTTGACTTTTGGAATTTGTGGGAGCCAACTCGGAGACTTTTTGTTTTTTGTTTTTTCATTCATAAAGGAAGTGTCCTTGTTTTTCAAGAAAAAAGGGGAGCAATCTTCCTAGTTATATGTTATTTGATGATGGTAATACTACAGCTTTTGATGTGTTTTGGCTGTTATTCCCGCCCATGCCTCCTCTTCTCATCCTATTCTAATGTACAGAATTGCAATTGTTAAAATGCCAGGGTAATTTCAGGCGTGGCAAACATAAAAATATTGATTAGTAGTAATGTGTTTGTTTATGCATGGAAAATTGTACAACTGCTTTTATCTGTGTGGGCTTTTCATCCATCATGTTTACTTGTTGGCATATTATTGACTAAAAATATTGTTCTTATGACTAGTTGATTCCTGAAGTAAAGGAATTGTTAAGTTTATGGATATATGCTTGCTGTTCATATAGTTTTTGTTTTTTCTTAGTAATATATTACTTTATACTGTTTGTTTTTCTTTTCATGTTGAACAAAAAACTATTACAGTGTTCTGCGAACACAATTTGATTCTAAAATGGAAGGAAAAAAATTGTATTTGTCATGCAGTTTTTTTTATATAATGTGCTGCTTCAGCATGTATTTTTAAAAAGTACTAATGACTTTATGTTTAATTTGCTTAAGCCTATGTTTTTATTTTATTTGCTCTTGGGGTGTGATATAATTGGTCCACATACGGGGTAAACCAGCATCACTGCCAGTTACTGTGATAGTTTATTTGGAGTATACTAGGTACCAGAATGAACTTGAAAATTATATAAATTTAGTTAAAAGTTTTTATAACTAAGTAATAACACCCTCAGGAGATTATTCATTGCAAAATAAAACATGAAATTTTAAGATGCTTTTATGTAGATTTTTATGTTTGAAATTATCAAGTAACCCTTAATTGTGTTGCCTTTTGAAAAATTTATTGATTAATGTTTGTGTATATTTAAGATGTATTATTATTTTTTTCTTGCTTATTTAAGATTTATTTTGCATAGCAAATTTAAAATTGATGTTTTGGAAAAAAATGGCAGAAAATGATTGCACATTGTATGTTGATCGAAGCTATTAGAAGCTTGGCATTTTTCTGATTTCTGAAGCAAGCATTTTCACAATGTAGTTGAAATTTAACATAACTGACTTTTGCATAATTATCTATAATAATGAACTCTCATTCTGACAGATTGCAGTGGCTAATAATTAGATAATTTTGTTATTTATTTAAAATTTCCGAGCCCCAGAATTTTGCTTTATTTACAAATCAGTAATAAGTTGTAATATATTAGAGAAAATTGGCAAACCTTTGGTTATTTTTGACAACTGACAAATAATTCAATCTTTAATATTTTATATAGAGCAGAAAAATCAAATAATTGTTTGACATCAGGCAAAAAATCATTTTTGTTTGATAAAATTTTACTGCATGAAGAAATGTTAATCTAGATTACCTGAATCATTATCTCTATGCAATAAAAAATAATATTTATTAACTAAATTGAAATTACAAATAGAGGAGTGGTTAAGTGATTTGTTCTTGCTAGGTATTTAACATTTGTTCTATGTATTTTTATTTTATCTGTTCCTCATTTTTGCATGCTTTTTTTGTCACTCCATGCTTATCATGAATTCAGTTGTATATTTTTTGACAAATGGGATCTAGTCAGGTCTTGTTGTTTTTGTTTTCATTAGACATGTTTTTATGCCATTATTGAATGTGAACACTACTGAAATTCAGTAATTTTTTTAAAAAAATGAAGCATAAGACAATGTAGGATAAAGAATTGGGAAAACTAGTTGGTGGTTTCAAATCATAAAAAAGATATAAAAGACAATTTTGTGATTAAATTTTAATAATTTTTAGTATTGCCATTTTCAATTATTTTTTTCAAAAATCAATCAATCATCTCTGAAATTAATTGATCGTGACTGAGCTAATAAGGTTTGCCGTCTTCATCTAATTACTACTGATTTTTATATTTTGTGTTCTAAATTCTAATTGCAAACTTGCAGCAGAATTAAATTGTTAAATATTACTTACTCTCTGCATGAAGAAGTTTAAAGAAGTATCTAATTATTAGATAAGGTTAATCTGTGTCGGAATAAATAGCATGCTGTGTCAATTTTTTCAATTTCACATGTGAACCATTTGTGGAATCTTTTGACTAAGATACTCTTTTTTTTGTTTGTTCTGTTCTTTTTTATTATGAATATATATATATATATATATTTACAATTACTCTGATCTATCTTTTCATCTCGGTGTTTTTAAACTAGATTATGAAATTGGTGAAATTTTTTATGTATATGTTTTATTGTAGTTTGAGAATTTTGAGCTTTGTGTGCAAATCTGATTTGCAAATTATGTATTGTGGGAGTAGTTGTTAGTGTATAAAAATGATGTGAATTTTAGAAGTAGTGTTGATGTTAGTGCTGTTGATTCCCGGTACCAATTATAATATTCTTTTAGCTATGTACTTGTTATTACTGAAATATTGTTCATTTCAAATGGATTGATATGCATTATGTTGAATATATTGTACCTACTGTTACTAAAATGTATGCTGCATTATTTTGTATTGAGGTAATTTAGAGTTTTATTACAATTTCAATCTTATATCATATTTAATAACAATGTTTACAAGACACATTTTACAGTTGAAACCAAGGTGTGCAGTTGATTGATTTTTCGTGTAGTAGTTTTAGTAGATGTGGTTATTAAAATTGTGTCAAAATGTATAACTTGATGCATTTCCGAATTGCATCGCAAATGAAACTTTTCAAATTGAAGAGCTCGCAAGGAATTTCAAATTTCCTAAAAATGGACATTGAATAATCTGTTATATGCAATGTACATGGATATTGCTTTGCAATACTCCTTATTTCTCCTGTGCAGCTTTGATATAAACCAATGAAATTGTATCTTGTGACGAAGCATACTCTACAATGACACAGAAGAAAATTAAGGGTGAAAACGACTTGTTACAAGCCTATAGACTATTTTAAGCTCAGTCGTAAATCATTTCTAGGAATCCAAAAAAAAAGTGTCTTCCTTCAAAGGAGCCACACAGCACAGCCAAATAATTTTGTGCTGTGATTTAAAGCAACTATGTCATTATACTCCCTAATTTGTCCTCTAAAGGTGAAACATTAGATATTGAAAACAAAAAAAACGGAAACTGATTTTGCGAAAGGTAATGTTTTGATCTCATTGTTATGAGAACTTTTTGCTCTTATTCTTCTATTCATGATAACCATAGTGTGTGGTCTATTTTTATTGGTTCTTTTTTGACGCTCAAAATTTATCCCAGAGGTGTTATTGGAAAATGGCTCTCATTTTTGTCTAAAAGGGAAAAATAAAAATCAAAATTTGTAGAAATTTCGTTTACAACTCATATTTTAGATGTGCTTAAATTTTTCATGGAATTACTTTGAATAAATTTTTTCCTGAGCCTATGAATATTTGTATGTGAACGTTTTTTGCCCACCAATTTTATATATGTATATATTAAAAATTGTGTAAGTATATTTAGTCACTTTTTTTATAAAACATGGAGATCCAGCGTTCTCCTTTAAATGGTGCAGTTATTAGTATTCATTTTATAAAATATGTTGTGAATTTTGTCCATGTTTTTTGGATCATTTGATATATACAAGATTTGTGACATTTTAGCACTTACACAACTAATTAAAGAGACTGCATATCTTTTGGAAGATCCAACATTTGTTTTTTATATCTAATAGTTAATGAAAGAAATATCTGCTGAGAGTAAACTTGAGAGATAAACTTGTAATTGCTGTTAAAGAGAGCGATATTTTATTATCAAAGTGTCAAAAAAAAATATATAATTCAGAAATAAATTTTTTTTTCTGTGATTTTTATAATTGCAGAAAAATGCTGGATTGTTATGAGTGGTACACTGTTCAAAGTACCACATTTTTTGAGAAGGCAGCTGATTAAAACTACATTTGTGAATGACATTTTTTGTCTTAATCTTCCATGTTGACTGACTATACAACGTTTGCAGACGTGAATTTACAAGGCTTTAGATTTCTGAATCATTGTTTTTCCGCACAGGCACCTAAGACATGCTGTATTTAGGTTTTGTCTGCACTTGGTATTAAAAAAATCATACCGTTGAATTGATCAGGAATTGCCACTGCTTGATCAAATTACCATTTCTATATTGCTTATTTGCGACTGATTTGATCTATAAAAACAAAAACCCATGATGTCAAGTCTTCTGGAAAAACCCAACTATCTGGAGTTAGATTTTTAAATGAAAAGTAACAGAAATTTAACTGACAAGACCGTTGAAGCACCGTGTTCTTCAAGCATTTTAAATGTCATAATCTCTTTTTCTCTCTTGTATTGGACTGAATTTTATTGCAAGAGTTGAAAATTACCAAACCAAATGAAATGGAATATGTAAAGTTTGGAAATTGGTGATGCATTTGTGTTTTAGGTGTAATTTCAGAGAATACAAATTTGTTCTACTAAACTTGGAGAAAAAGGTTTATTTTTAAAAATGGATGTTGGTTTCTGAAATCTACCATTTTTGTCATTCTCTGAAGCTAATGTTTTATCTCACTGTTTGAATAAATTTAGATTGACCATTGCATGTTTAAATGTTTGAAATCTTTTGTAAACTCGATGATCGGAACACAATATCGTAAATAAGTGCAACATCTGTGTTTAGAATTACTAAGAACATTGATAAAGTTAAAAACCTTTTTCTCCACTATATGTATCTTGAAAGTAATCATTCTGTGTTTTGAATTTTTGAAAAATGTAGTATCTTTGCTCTTGTCATTATTATAATCTATGGTTTTATTGTTAATGTTTTTTGGCTTCCGTAAAATTTTTGCTTTATTGGTGGCAGTAAATATTGTTAGTTTTAAAATATAATTGTTGTGTGAATTTAAAATAGCCAAGAAATTCTAAACTCCCTTTTCAAACTAAATGTGTGGTTTTGTGGTGTAAAATTTTGAAACTAAAACCTCTGGATTATTAGATTGTTGTATGTTTTTTATAACTGCTTGTACCTTGTATGCATGTGTCAGCTTAAATCGAAAAAAAATATTCTAAAAAGAACAAAAAAAATCCTGATGCACTTACTAATATGAATCTAGTTAAATGGTTGTCATTAGTTAACTTATGGTGAAATGATTGCCATAATGGCACTGACTTTTTAATTTCTTGGTGTGCTTAAAAATTTTCCCATGGTGTTTGTGCACTTATACAATATGAAAAATTAGATATTATTTAGACTTAAATATTTTGGCTCAATGTACTTGAAGAGATTCTATAAGAATCGGCACTCTAGTGCGTGATTAACTGTAGGATGTTACATATTAAATGGTTGGTGCTACGACCAACAATTAAAAAAAATTATGAATTAAATTTAATTTTTTCTTGAGTGGTGATTGAATTCAAAGTGGCGGCTTTGTTTGCAGAATTGGCTAATGAATTGAACTTGGAGAGTAAAATCGAAAAAGGTAAATTTTAGAAATTGAATCCAAAATTTTATCAATTAAATACTCAAAGAAAATTAAATTTGAGCCAAAATAGTTGGCAGGTTCTTCTGAAATCTAAATGTCCTTTTTTATGTGCAATTTTTTTGTAATAATTGTTTTTTAGAATACTCAAATGTTGTATCTTAATCATTAAAAACAATTTGAATGCAAATGCTTTTAAAATCTCTTTTTGAAAATTTTTTTAATTAATTTGATAAACAAATGTTCATTGGTGTTTTGAAACTGTACTCTCTCTTTGCATTGTGGAATGTTTTTTGAATCAATCACTTTAATCTTTCTTTTTATGATTTTTCTAGTCCTACATTTCGCCAGCTTTTTCTCTTGTAGCTGTTGTTATTCCAGCAATATTTTGAAGGAAAAAATTGTTTTCTATAATGTTATACTTCTTTTTAGCTGTGTTTGATTCCCCTGATACTGGTGGCTATGCCCTGAATGAAAAAAAAAAAAGAAAAATCTTGTAAAACTTGTCTGGAATAAACCAGTTTGGTTTTAATTGTGGATTTTTATTGTAACTATTCATACTCACACTAAATTTAAAAAACATACATAATATTTCTGTATTTTGAACACAATGTTCCCTGCAATGAAGAATAATTTGAACTTCATCTGCAAATAAAATGAAATGTTTAGTTTAAAATATATATATATAAATTTTTTTCACCATAAACAAGTTTTATAGTAAGTTTTCCACACTTTACTTTGAGTACTTTCTATTTTGATATATTGAAAAAAGAGAATCACTGGACTATTTCATTCCAGAATATAAAAAAGATTGAAAAGAAAAATGACACTACATAATAGGATATCAGTACAGTACATAATATGAAAACACTGGAAAAGAATTATTAAAATATTACTTGGTAGCTAATTCCTCATCTACTTGGTGTAAGTAGTGAATTGTACAAGTTACCTTATGGAAATTGAATTTTCACTATACAAATCTTCAATGCATTTTTTTTAAAAACTAACTACAGTTGTGTTTATATCAATTCTTATGTTTTGTTTCAGATCTGCTAAATTTTAATTTGGATTACTTTCTTCTGAAGGAGCAAAGTGGAAACTATTTTTAAAAATTAAAATTGTAATAGTTGGCTCTTTTTTTCCATAAGAAAATGTATCAATACTGTATATTTAATATAGTTTACATTCAAAATCATGTGATTTTTAATTTAAAAAACAGGAATTCATATTAAATTGGCAAATGTTAAGCTAATTTGTTTTTGAGTTAAATACAGGTTTAAAGAATATTAATTATAAAATACTTTTTGTGAATGCAGAAGTTAAATCCTTGCACTTTAAATAAAAGATTACAGTGCAGTATAGAAAGTGTTATAAATGTACAAGCCACGATCTGCAAGTTTGGGAGCTATTGATGACAAGGCATTCAGGTAAAATTCAATTCGAAATGTGTTCTGCTATACAATTCCTCCATTGCTACTAGTGTGATGCAAACAAATTTACCCACTGTTCAAAACGTTTCACCCGATATTTGACTGAATTGCATGCACAAACATTTTCTTTTAGTAGTAGAACATAAAAAGTTCGTGCTTTTAATCTCAATCTTTGAACCAATACTGCTGTATAAATTTTGTCAGAAATTCTGGGAAACAGCTTTTATAGATTTTGCCGTGCCGTGAAGGAATACGTGGTAATTCGCCAATGTTGAAATATTAGTATTTCAAAGAGGATCGAAAATCCATCACAAATTATGAAGGCTCTGACTGACATCCAACTTTATGAATTAAGCAATATGTTAATTCCCAGAGGCAGAACAAAAAAACATCTAGGTAATACCTTTGATGTGGTTAAGATGGGTGCTTTTGATTTTTATACAATTTGCTATTTTTTTAAGTTCAACTTTTTAAATGTTTTTGTTGATGTTACATTTACTAAGAAAATTCCAGAGTACTGAGAGGAAAAGAAAAAAAAATCATTTGGAAATTTAAAATGCCTGGATTTACTGCTTTAATATTTGAAAATTTCCTTGTGTTAGGCAAAATTGTAAAAATAATTCAAAACGTTAATCTTGGGTAATGCATGAGGGCACACAAAACCTCTGCAGAATTTATCCCCGCAAATCTGCGTCAAACAGTGATAGTTGCATTTAAACAATATATGAAGTCAGTGATGACTTCAAGGCAACTGATAGGTGACAGTAACAGTTTTGAAAACTCGGAAGCTAAAATAAGAGATATAAATAAATATGTTTCCAAAAAAACTTTTTATGTGATTTTATAAATTTTGAAGTGAAATCCTGGAAATCTGATAAAAAGGTTGAGAAAGATAAAAGAATTCTTGATAAGTTTATGAACACATCTGAAAGCACTTTATTTAATGGAGTTGGACACATTACACTGAGTGGCAAAATTATTATGACCGCCCTTAATACTGTATGGATTCTTTGAGATGGTGGTATGAGGAATCTGCTGCCTGATGTCCTGTTTGATCTCATCCCATAGATTCTCCATTGGATTGAGAGCAGGCTAACTATAAGCAAGGTAAAGTCTGTCATGCTATTTGAACCATCTGCTATTCCTGGCAGGGTACATTATTAACATAACAGAATGCACTTCATCTAGGATAATACTTAAATACCCTTGACATTTAGATGTACTCCCACATGCATCAAAAAGGACCCATGCAATGTCAAGAAAACTCCCAAACCAGCTTGAGTTTTGGTGAGGGTCCAAGCCTTTGCAGACTGTGAATATGGAGAAAACAATGTGCAAGGTGTAATTGAAAACAGCTCATTGGACTATAAAACCCTTTTCTACTCATCTACTGTTCAAACCTTTTTCGAATTGAAGATGCCTGCTGTTGTTAAAGGTTGATAGTTGAGGCTTTTGAACAGGTCATCGGCTAAGAAATGCCATCCTTTGTGGTGAAAAGTTCATTCAGAAATGCTTGCAGTTGCTCATTAATTACAATTCTTTGCAATTTGATTACAGTTGCTTGGAGTAGACAGTTATGCAATATGCTTACCTTGCAAATATTAAGGAGTCAGTGGAGACCACAGGCCTGACTTTGAGCCGGGTTTTCTGCTTAGTGATGCACTCTAAACTTTAATAACTGCTACTTTTGAAAACTTCACAAGTGCAGCTATTTCGCTTATGCTAGTTTTGAGTGCCTGCAATCATCCTGTGACCGAACTTGGTTAAATCATGTTTTGTATTCATTTCTTTGTACTCAGCACAGTGCAATTGATGCTTCACTGTTACTGCATTTCCTTTTAATAGCTATCTCGTCCTCTGGTGGAAGTTATGACCACCTGGCATTTATAGGAAGATTAACCATAATAATTGGCTTCTTCAGTGTATATTGATAAATACTTAAAAACACAGTTTGTGTTGCATATTTTTTTAACATCCCTCAAAGTACGAGCATTCAATGTTTGTGCACGCTTTTAAGAACCAATTGTGTGAAAGTACAGAACTGCTTGCATACTTCTTGCTCGGCAATATTTCGACATATTGGTACTGCAGTTTCTCACTAGAGTGCTTCCTCTTTACCTAGCTTAGCCTTGAGGTTTTTCTGTTTATGATAATGGAACAAAATCTATAATGAAGTATGTCATAAGATAGAGAGGTTTTGCAAGCATTGTTAGAAATATGTTGTATTCTTTTTCTCCAAAACATTCCCTTTTAGAGTTGGAAATGTAAAACCAAGTCCCCAAGCTTTTGGATCCTACCTTGTATGTATGAATTAAATGTATTCATTGAATCAGTGCTCCTCAAACTTCCAATATTTGGGGCCCAATTTTCATGCGCCCTCCCCCATATTATAAGGTATTGAATGCAATAATACATTTTGATGATAAATCTTAATTATAAACTGGACAAATTATCAAGACAAGTATTAAATATTGTTTATGAGCCCATGAAAATCACTAGTAATTGTCAAACTTATTCTTGATTTAATGAATTTATCAATATTAAATTAAGTACATTGTGCAGTACAGATGTATGTGTATTTTACCATGTTTTTATTAACTCTCTTGTTTGTGCGGGTGTTAAGCTAGAGACTTGAAATTTAGACCGTAGCTCAGAATCTAGTCTCGAACCCGGGCCCGTAACTTACATGAACAAAGACCACATGTCGATAGCACAAGTCAAGTTGCGTCTACGTATACAACTTTGCGGCTCTGAGGTCAAAGAGAGGCCCCAGGTTACCATGTTTTTTCTCGCTTTCTTACAAAATTCTACCCAGACATAAGTGATTTTAAACTAACTTCCCGATGAGCTAGAGACTTGAAATTTGGACTATAGCTCAGAAGTGGATGACAATGCATTTTGTTTTGCTTGCTTTCAGAAAATTTTCTACATATGCTCACGCCCCCACAGTTTGAGAAATTCCATCTTAGATTCAAGTGAAGGAATGACTCAGAATTTACTATAATTTTAAGAATATTGAAAGCTATATGTATTAATAGCAAAATGCAGATCCAGGATTACTTAGGCGAGGTAAGTAACAATATAACATTAAATAGTGCATTAATTCTTTGGGGGGGGGGGAGACACACTTTGTTAGCTGTGGATGAAGTTTTAAGTATCTGTCAATCATTAAACTAGTACAAAAAGCAATGATAAGTTTCAAAGAAAATGGATTTTTGCATATTTATATTTTTCTCTATACCAATGCATTTTTAGTCTCGTAATTTACTATAACATTTTTTGAAATACTTATTCTTTAGGTTTAAAAAAAATGAACTCTTCATTACAACTTATATGAAAAATTCTGCTGTGACACTAATGTATTATAAAGACAAAACATTTGTATCTGATAATTTTTTTTGGTGAAATGAAAGGAAAAACAAATTATTACCAGTCAAAAACTAAAAGAGAAACAGTCTTATCTGTAGGTTTTTTATTGCACATGCCTCAGTGCTATGACTACTTAAAAATATATAATTATATATATACATACAAAGAATAAAAAAATACCATTGAAAATATTAGTTGATAGTCAAGGAATGTTGTCAGTCTTACAGTATGTCAATCAAAAGTCAGAAAAATATTAACTTGATGAAATATGGAGTCCACCATTTTCAGGTGGGGTTGCAACAGGTGACACTCTACTTGATTGTGTACCTTGAGCTTCTGATGGACCTTCATATGGTACATACAGGCAGATGGCATCTGGAGAATTCATTCTGGAACCTGGTGGTGATTGTTTATAAGCAGCTTGCACACTTTCAACCAGATCCACATTATCATACAGCGACACAGCACGTTGGAGTGGATAACCGGCAGAAACAGAAGATGGACTAGAAAGTTCAGAGGAGTAATCATTCATAGAATTTTCGGACATGCTCGTTTGTCTTGGGAAAAGTTTTGGAAGGGTTTTGCCATCAACAGAGTTGACGTCATCTCGGCTCACTGGACTTTGTGTTGCCATTCTTTCTATTGTTCCGCAGCTGTCATTGCTAAGATTAGATTGGCCACCATTTGAAAGAGTCTGCAAAATTAAATTATTCTTCATTTTTAGTACAATTAAATCTTTGATTTATTCTGAATGTGACAGATAAAAAAAAGCACAAATACCAATAATAACGCATGTGAAATTAGTTTGCTTGATTTTATAAAAAAAAGATTTCTTACTTTGAATTTTTAAAAATGTATATTTAAAACCATATTTCTAATAAATGCCAGAAAGTTTTCCAAAACTTTAAAAAAACTAATTCTATTTATATATAATCTATCACATCATAGGAGGTGGGGTCTACAGTATAACCTAAATGACTCATGTAACTAATATATTTTACCTGAACACAGCTTAATTGATAGTATGCATGTACCAGAGATGAGAAAGAAATTTGTGCAAAATTATACAAAAACTTTTTCCTCAAATTAAAGTGGAATAAAATAAATCGCGAAGCTGGCTGGGTGGTGTGGTTGGTTTGCTGTGGGATGATCATATGATAAACAGTATATCGACCCCATATTGTATGATTATACAGCATGAAAATCCTTCTGATGTTCTCAGCAAAATTAAAATCCTAAGTACGGTCTTGTATTGCCAGAGCTCAGGTGCCTCCTTCTGAGGAAGAAACTAGACGTCAAAATTACTTTTGGTAATTGGTGGTGTTGTACTAAGTGATACCAGCTATTGGGGAATGTACTAGGTCTGCAAAGGTTAAATACTAGTGGTAGCCCCATTAGAGAAGAAATAAATCATGATAAAGCAGTTCTTTCTAGAAGTGATATACATTAAATGTTTACAAAACAAACCAATCCCCTCTAAAAACTGATTCTCCAAAATATCAGAAACACAATGACATAGTGCAGAGGTGGCTACTTTCCAGGATATGGGCTACTTCTAATTTTTCCAAGGTGTTGGAAAAATTATCCAATCTTCAGTCCAGCTGGGATCGATGTTCTACAAATATGTTTCTTTTACTATTCACATCTCTGGTTTTAGTATAAGCTGTCCACCCTCCCCCAATGTCTTGGTGGTCCATCGGTTGATCACAATAGATTCAATACACCCCCCTGATATGCTAAAACCTATCATACAACTTTTGACTAATAAAATCCCATGTTTCAGTCTTTCATGGTGTTGCATAAGCCTCTTTTAGCACACATTATACAAATCCTTTTATGAACCTGTGTAATGAGGGTCTAATGTATGAAATGTAACTTAAAACCAAACAATATGTAGAAGACGTGTATTAGTCAATATTTTACATACATTTAGATAATTATCTATGAAGAGAAAAATTACTGTTAATACAAAAAACATTTAATATCTTTACAAATAAAATTAACTTCTCATTGGATTTAATATATAAATTTTCATGTCACTACCTTTGGAAAAAAAAATCACAACATAAAAATTTTGAAATACTTAGCGATAGTTTCTTATTCCTACGTTGACAAAACTATATTGATGTTGCCATTTGAAATTACAAGTAATTTTGTTCAGTAATTCATTATAGGAACTATGAAGATACACATGGTAGTATGTAAAGAACTCGCCAAATTTATTGCTGATGTTATAAACAGGAAGTGCTATTTTCAACTATTCTTAATCTATTTATAGCAGTTTAATTTTAGTGTTTTTTTTCTTCCTGTTAGTAACAATGATGAAAATCTGGAATTCATCAAAGAACGAAGATGCAATAAGGTGTTTATCAACACAAGGAGATTTAAATGTGACACTTTGTCCAGACTAAACAGTCATGTCATGTGGATGGAAGTATTGGAGTTGCAATACCATTAATTATTGACTTACTGTTGATCTTGTAGTGAATTGGTTCTCGGGATTTAGATTCTGTTCTGAGAAGCCTTGTGCTTTACTTAAACAGAAGCAAGTTTGTGTGCTAAAAATTCAAACTTTAAAAAAGGTAGAAATGATGATAAAGTCTGGTTTGCATGAGAGGGCTCACAAGAAAATCTAATTTTTTAAATAGCAAAAACATTACTGGTAGAGGGTGCTGCTGACAATCCGAAACACAATATATACAGAATGACAGTATGCTCCATTAATTTATTCCTGCTATACCAATTGTTCAACATGACCTACAGAACGTTGTCCGATACAACTAAGGCTGCTCACTATGCCCTTTATGGTTGAATGCAACATATCGGAATGAATTGCAAAAAGCTCATGAGTGATAGAATCTTTAGAGTTCAACCATAGTTGACAGGGATAAATGGTACACAGGTGATTTCAAATAGCCCCACAAACAGAAGTCAGCTGACCACACATGGCAGCCATGCAATCACTGTCCTCACCAAAGGTAGTCAATATGAATCTGTTTACTGGATTGGTATAGTAGGGAAGATTCATAATGGAAACAGTGCCATTCTGTATGAAGCTTATTACAGATCACACGTCTCTGATTTAATGCGTCACAATTTAAAACATTTTTGCTGCTAAAAAATAATCCGACTTCCCTGCGAGTCCTTTCTTGTAAACTGCACTTTATCGTCATTCCTTCCTCTTTTTTTAATGAATTTTTGAAGTTAAAACGAACTTTTGGCTCACCTGGTATATTAATATATACGTAAATTTGTGATCATATGGGAAATTTCCACAAGCTCTTTAGTAATTAAAATGATTTATTATCAGAATTGTTTCATTAAGGTTAGCTATCACATGAAAAAAGCCTTCAAGATTTAGTATTCTATTTCAATACATAAACATTTGCAAAAACGTTTCATTATGTGAGCACATCTTTATTAATTATTTATTTAGCAGCTGAATTTATTTGTATAATGATGATAGTCCATTTCAAAATACTGCACCAATGTCAATATGATTCACAACAAATGCACTATAAGTTAAAGAAGTCTATAATGAGAAGTTTATTAAAAAACAATTCATATTTATTACAAATAATAGCAAAACAAAAGTTATCAAATGAACACGAATAGAACAGTCAAATTTCGACAACATTTTTATTATTAGTCAAAGAAGGAATTATACTCACTCTTCTAGTATTGCTGCTTTCTGGTCTTACGATCATTCCAAAAGGTTTTTGAGGAAGCTCATGAGGAGGGGCAACACCAGGTAAGTGCAGCTTATGCTTTTGGAGTTCAAGTATTGTATTCTGAAGGGTTTCTATGGCATAATCATCAAAGTAACCAAAGTCTTGTTCAAGCCGTATTTGTAAGAATTCTATCATATCATCCATTTCCATCTTCAGCAAAGTTCCTGAATTAGAAACATAATTGTACATTCCAATTAAGAATTAAAATGAATTTTATAGCACCAATATTTGGGGAAAAGGGGGGAGGATATGGAAGTCAAACCACATATGTCAAAAAAATATATTGGGGGAGGGGGGAAGAAATAGGCAGTATTCACATAGAGTTAGGCCAGTTGAGCTTCAGCGAGTTGAGAAAACAGTTGGAGTTATGTATACGCTCAAACCAAATACTGCTTAAATTTTCATTTACTTGTTTCCTGTTTCAGTTAGAAGAACCATTTTTTGCTTGGATTAATGACTGAAAAATGAGTTTAACGAGAGATGATAGGATTCACGAAAATATGGAAGCTGTAACGATACAGGACAAAGCAATCTTTTCAGAGAGAGAATTAAAAAGGGAAACTGTCCCCCCCCCAACATGCGAGCTTTTGAACTGTGATGAAGGAAGAGTTGTGTTTTTCTTTCTTTTTTTGAACTACCTTTAAAAAAATCAGGTTTGACTGCCCCTCAGTTATATTTTAAAAATATTTTTTAGTTAAATAAATACTAATAAGAAAAAAATACTTTGTAATTTTTAATGGGAAGAATATTTACTCAAACTTACTTTTGTGAAGTTTTAACAGTGTGAAAGACATGGCAGTGAGGATAACTTCACCATCTAATATATATGCATCCCAAAGACGTAAGGTTAATGTAAATGGCACCTAGAAAATAAATCAATTTATAAAAATTTAAATAACTACTATACAATATAACCTAAGTGAAATCCTGAACAGATTTAAGAAATTGATATTTAAGGGTTGTTTTTGTAGAAACGATGGCCACTTTCTCTGATTTTTTTAAAATCAATAAACATAAGAATATGAACTTAAAGAAATTTTAAATGACTTTGCATATTATTTTTAATAAGATTTAAATGAAACTCATTAAAAAGATTCATTTTCAAAAAACTTGGATGCACAAATTTAATTATTATAAAAACTTAAAGGAAGACATTTCAAAATGTTGAATACAGCCTGTTGAAATAATATTTAATGAAGTATTACAGGAAAATGATACAACCAGAGAAAAATAAGACAAGAACGACAATGAGTCATGGCGAAAACAACTATGAAACCTTAATTGCATTCATTCAATAAAAAAAGAAAAGTTTAACCTTTGAAAAAAGGTGCATGGTTTCAAAAATACAAGTAATGGCAAAATTTGCATAAAAATGTAATCAACTCAATATAAAAAAATTACAGTAAATCAATTAAGTTATAAACTACATATTTGTATCAAATTAATTTATAATTAATATTTTAATATAATGATAGAACCTAATTCTATTGTAATGTTTCCTTCCATTAGTCCACTATTATTTCATCAATGATATAATCTATAATGGGGGAAAAAGTAACTTATTTCCCAAAATAAATATATCAATATTTATAAATTTGCTTAATTAAAATTTTAAAACTTAAAACTTCAGAAATTTTTAATTGAAATTTGACTACGAAAAATTTTAAAATTTGCAACAAACACCATTCCTAATAATTATTTCTTAATATTTGTACTGATACATTTTACAAAAACAATATTAACTTTCAAATATTTCATAAATCAACCCATTTATTAAATATAAAATAAAAATAACATTGTGTTTACAACAATGATATATACTCATCAATGCATAATCTCAAATTATAAGTTCTGCATTAACACAGAGCATTCATTTTTAAGAATAGACAATGCAAAAGCAGGCTTTTAGAATCAATAATTGACTCTTAAACTTTAAATTTCATAATTTAATGTAGAAAACAAAATTTCAGTATGTTAAATAATTTCAAATAAAATATATTAACCCTTAAGATATAAATTAAAGATGCAATTTTATAAACGTTTTTAACTTACTCTGTCAAGAAAGCATTGGAAGAACCATTTTAAAGTATAAAGACTACTATGTATACTAAATTTATCCAATCGTTTCTTGAGTTTTGGAAGATATTTGGACAGTAGTTTGTCATGGTGTTCTTGAAACCTCTTTAGTTTAGGAAAGCCAGGTATGAAGAAACCTGTACAAAACAGTTATGATTAATACACTGAACACAAAAGGAATTAGGAAATATGTTCTTTAATAAAAGGAACATTATGAAAAAGTATACCAACCATGCATAGCATGTTTTCGATCAGTCATCAAAACAGAGAGAGCCCAAAATGCATCCTATAAAAGAAATTTTAGGCACATAAATATCAACTAAAAGAAAAAAAAGTTACCTTTCTAATAAAAATTCCTATATAATAGCTTTTATACTTCAAAGTAATCAATATAATATCTCTCAACCATTTAAAAGATTGGTATTTAAAATTGTTCAATCATTCTAATGGTGTTCCTATTTCACGTAATACATCATCAGCATACTTGACAACACAGATTAGCAATTTACAAACCAAAATTGCATAGCAAAAGAAGAAATTTTTTTTTAAAAAAAAGGTCAAATACTTCTATTTTTTTTATACAGTATGTGTAATGAAAGAAAATGACAATTTCTGAAAAATAATAGCTTAACTTTAATCAATTGATCTTAATTTACATTGCACTCTGAAGCAATATGAGGTCTATTGGAAAAGGACCTCGTAATTTTGACAATGGTTAAATAATTAAGACGACACTGATAAGCTGGCACTCTTGTCCAAACTTTCCCACCGTGATAATGGGAGGACTTTTGGGTCTTGAAAGATTCAATATGCAATCTACACAGTAGATCTTTAGAGGCACTAAGACTCGAACCTGCGACTAGACAATGGCTGCCACAACTTTGTGACCATGACCCTTTGGCTACTGCAGTCTTAATTTTAATTGAAATTTATGTTTAAAAAGGGTTTTTGATTGTTTAAATTAAATTATATGATTTTTATTTTATTTTGAATATTAATCTTGTGTAAAAGAATACCTTTTTTAGAAAAATAAACTTGCAAGGGGAAATCTATGCTTATCAAATAATTAAATTTTACTTGAATTAAATACTTCACGATAAGTATATTCATAGTATGTAATCCTTTTCTGAATTACATGAAGATTTAGCAGTAATATAACATAATTATGCTATAAGAAATCATTTACTTTATTTACAGATGGTCTTAAATTCTGAGGTTTAGTTCAGGAAAAAACTTTACACTATAACAACAAATCTAAACTAACAATTAAACCAAGGGTGTCAAACTCAAAAGTTAACTTGGGCCAAGCAAACAAGGTTTAATTTTAGGTGGGCCACAAAAAATATCAATATTGATAGATATGTAGGTTTATTTCGAATAATACATTACAATAAACATATATAAAGGAATAATTTTTTACTTGTAAGCATGTACACAGAAAACTAAAAAATACTAACCTCATCATTCATGAACATTAAGAGAAGACCAGCAATTTGACTCATCCCCTGACAATAACCAATTTCCTATAAAAAAATTTACACAATAAGAGCCCAGAATGTAAGCACATTTAATATATATGAGTATCAACCAGAAAAGTTTAACAATTGTATTATAATTTAGTTATACAAATAAAAACTTTTATAGGAAAAAATTCTGTAACATGTGAAGCTTCCTCCGCTTTCTTACATTACGACCAACTCCATTTAAAAATTTGTCATACCTTTTCATGAGCCTCAGAATTCCCATGTAATACAGTTCTGCCACAAGTACATTAACCCTTTTTCAATTCCAACTATTAGCCCACTCTCTCCCTATATATATATATATATATCTTGTTCAAATTTTCAATCGTTAATAAAATACTTTCTATTCATCCAATCAAGTTCAAATAATTTTTTTAAGCTTGTAGGGGATAACACTTGATGTTAATATAGTTTCTTCAAATATTAGTTCATTAATTATCAGTTTTCGACGCCAATTTAGATTTGTCTCCAATGTAACTGACAATGACAAATGTTGGCATCAAAAACCAGTTTTTCCGCCAAACCAGGTGTGCATTGTTACAACAATGCAGACAAATCATGCTCTTTTCAATTCCAACTATTAGTTCACTCTCTCCCTATATATATCGTTCAAATTTTCAATTGTTAATAAACTACTTTCTATTCATCCATTCAAAGTAGGAATTGACATAAAAAAATTATTTTATATTACTTGTTTTACTGCATTCATACAAAATTTTGTTGAATAGTTAAAACAATAGTTTGGGCCTTGTTTTCAGTGATACCCCTCTTCTCCCTAAGCTGAGGGAAAATAAGGCTTATCTGAGAAAAAAATGGTAAGAGTATCTGGGTGGTAAACATTTTGGAAGTCATGAAAAGTTGGGAAATGCAGAGACCACCTAGCTATCTGCACTGTTGGCAAAAGAGGATAACACAAGAATTTTGAAATTCATGAAGAAATATGACAAATGTTTAAATGTAGAAAGTGATTATGTAGAGAAGTGCAAGGAAACTTCCAGTACATTAGTGTTTTTTTATAACTGAATGATCTTCATTTTCTTGATGACTCTCGTACGTACACACATATTGAAATTCAAACTTAAAAAAAAAATGTGCATATTTTGTTGAATTTTTAAAAAAAAAGAATTGAATTAAAGACCAAATGTTTCCAAAGAAAGATACAAATCTTTGTTAATATCAGATATGTAGAGTTACATGTCAGTGTGGGAGGCACACGTACAGGAACAGACATACAAGTAAAAGCATATGGTTATTTCTGAACTTTGCTCGGATACCTCACCAAATTTTTTTGATGTTTTTATCCACTATTCAATGGGTTTTAAAAGTACATTTTTTTAGTATATAAACACCAATTTTTATAGAATGGAGCAAAAACAGTAAATTATAAGGAGAATAAAAGGAAGACTCTCTAAAGATAGATTATTAGACATGAACATAATTATCTTGTCCAACTAATGAAAAAAGCTCAAGGATGTGGGATCCATAAAAATAGCTGAATACATGTTACACACCATATTTCTGCATTTAACAACCACAATCTTCAATAAAGATCAATATTTATCCATTACAATGAGGAAGAATAAGATTGCAATAGTTCTTTCATTTTATAACCATGTGTCCATGTGAAATAAGTGGTCGCTGTAGCCAAGTGGTCTAGGCATTGGACCATGGCTAGCGTGTCATGAGATCGATCCCAGTACCACTAAAGACTCGCCGTGTAGGGGTGCGATGCACGTTAAATCTGTCGAGAGCTCAAACATCCTCCTGTTGGTGTGGTAGTTAGGAGAGGGGGGGGGGTGCCAGCTCAGGTGTCGTCCGTGTCACTTGACCATGGTTCGAAATTACGCGAATCGTCGCCAAAAGCCTTCGTGTTGCTAAACAGTGCGACGTTAATATTCACTCACTCATGTGATAATTTCAATGGTTACTGTTTGCAGAAGGCTACACGAGAATGATTTGTTTATAACAGACTTTATGTTTGTTTTCTAATAATTTCGATGAAAAAACGTTTGACATGTGACACTAAGAACATTTACTTGGATCAGGTACCAATGGAAGACCATTCTATTTAACCTAAACACTAATTTGAAATGCACACACATTTGAGAAAGAGCCACAGGTGCTACCTATAAGCAATATTCGAAAAAGAGATCACTGTGACCAGTGATATAATGAATATTAGGGCTCCCTTGCAAAGTCAGGTTCCGAGTCCCAAGATGGACCTTACAAAAGGTACATGATTGACGTCAGTCAGGTTTTTGGCCCCTAGAATCCTGGGCGATGCAACCCAATGCGATGCAGGGGTGTATGGTACACCACTTATTATGACCAAGGATGTCGTAAGATTTTTCTAGACCCTGGACCCTTATGCAAAAGTAGATCCTACCCGTTATCTTTAACAGGTAGGATCTACTTTTCTGTCAACTTTTAAAGATAGTATATAGCATACATTGTCAAATACTTGTACAAACGGTCATTTGAAACAAATGTGCATGACTCACAATTCTAGGCACAAACTGGGTAGACCAAAGGCCACATTGCTTATGGTATTAGGCCTAGGCCTAGACATGCACAAGGGTGATCATAATAATACAGTCTTTCCACTCTTTTGCCAGTTGACTTACAGTTTGAAATTTCCTTTTTCCCCCCAGAGAATATGTACAGGATTAATTATTGACCATTAAAATTATCCGGATCATAATCTTATTAAGATTGAGTCGTGAGTAAAACGAGACCCCTACCAAGGGGAAGGCCCATGCCGGAAGATGTCCCTCCTGATTGTAACAGAGATATAACGATAGTATAGCTCTTAAAGAAGAATGTATCTCAACTTTTTTTTCCGTTTATTATAGTAAATTCTGTTTTAGACTTTCCAGGATTAACAAGTTTTAAGCACAATCAGATGATTATGAACA
Source organism: Trichonephila clavata (assembly GCA_019973975.1). Lineage (NCBI taxonomy): Eukaryota > Metazoa > Arthropoda > Arachnida > Araneae > Nephilidae > Trichonephila > Trichonephila clavata. Next base: position 127,617 of record BMAO01002075.1, read on the forward strand.
AGACTATTGCATGGTTGTTTTATATATTTTTTGAATTTTATATCAACCTATATGTAGTAACATTTCTAAGGTCAATCAAGCAGGCATAAGCCAATAGGATTGTGGGGTGCTGCACTAAGGTATTTTATTTTGATAATCAACAGCCTTCTATATACCTTAGATATAAATAAAATAGGCTGATATTTGATGAAAGTTCTTATACATAACATTAATAATTACTTTTGAGAAATGAAATGCAACACATTTTTGCCCCAAATAAAGCTTAAATATTTTTTAAAAAAATCTACAATTTATCCCTCACAAGAATTAATCTAATTTTCCATCCAAAAGAAGTTTTTAAAAAAGACAAACATAAAAATAATTTTGATTCCTTCTTTAATATTATTAAAAGTATTATTCACTAACATTACTATTTTGATTTCAAAAAGATTTTTTCCTATTTCATATAAAAATGTTTTGTAAGATTTTATTTATATTTTTCCTTATTAAACTGGGGTTTCACTCCATATATATGTCTGCTGTTCCAAAATTATAAGGGTGTTTCTAGGCTGATGAATGTAATTTCATTAAAATTTGTCCAATAATTCTTCAAATAATAAATTAAAAACAAAATTTAAAAATTTTTTTTACACTAGTGTATTTGAGAGTATATAGAAGTAATTGAGAGTAAGACTTCATGACATGAATTTTTTTATTATGACTATCATTAAATAAATTTAAGTAAAATTTTGAAATTTCCATTACAAATCCAATGACCAAAGCTTATAATTACATCTTAAAATATATATAAAAATTTTTTATTTTAAATTTAAGTTTAGAACATCAAGTCAATTTATAATTTGATTATATTAAATTGTTCAACATAACTTAATTTTAATATAATTAATGTCACATTGACAGCAACATAATACATATACACAAATTTTTTTAAAATTAAAATTTTTTATTTTAATTACAGGCTAAGAAAAACAGCTGAATCAAAATGCAAGTTCAAAATTAACAAAAAGAAAGTAAATATGTTAATCCATTCGATCTAATCAATACATTTATTATGTTCTATTAATTTAATAAAATATAAGGATTATAATATTTTATTATTGATCTATATTGTACTTAAACTTCATCTGAAAAAGCTTTTAGTTTGCATAAATACAGGTATAATCATGCAAGTGATGTAAATAAATATTTTCTATCTTAATAATTTAAAATATGCTTATGTAAACATTTAATAAAAATGCACAAAGTAGTTCTTTCATAGTGTTATAATATCTGGAAATTAACTCAGCATATTTTTAAAAGGATAAAAAAATACTGCAATATTGATTTTCCTGTTCTAAAAAACAGCAGCATCTTATAACTTGTTACTCATTTCAGTTTGACTCTTATTTTCTTTTCCTATACAAAAAAAATAATCTATAATTCGTTGAAAACTAAAGCGAGAGAGACTTTATGAATTTAAAATAAAAAATTCAGTATTTAAAGACATGTTAATTTTCTAAAAGATGCAGCATGTTGAATAAACATACATGTTACTGCCATATGATTTTTTAAAAATATATATATATATATTCTAAAGCAACTGATGGAAACAAATAAAAATAACATTTTCTTTTTTTTTAAATTTAGAAGATATTTGCACACAAGCAAAATCAACCCTTAATAATTATATCCAGAAAATTGACAACTATATTATAGAATTTGATATCAAAACTAAATATTGTATACCTGTTAAATATAACTGTTATAAAATATACTTACAGTATTATATATAGAATATGCAGAAAGTACTTGAAAAAGAGATTGCTGCCTGTAAAAGAAATTAATATATTCTGACTGTACTTATCACTATATATATATTACAGTAAACTAATAAAAATGAGTTGAATTACAGTTGGGTAAGAAAGTTTAAAAAGCTGAACTGCATGTTAAATAAATATGTCTTTAATATAGCCTTTCTACAGAAAGATTTAAATTTATAAACACATTTGTTTTAAAAATGTATATTGCAAGGATAATACACAAGTGTCAGTTTTTAATATTAAATTGTCAGATTTTAAAAAAAAATATAAAGACAGGAATTTAAAACAAAAAAAGAACATTAAGCTACAGAAAAAATCTATGCACTTTAAAGAAAATAAAACAATTGATCTTTATCAATGAAAAAACAAATTACTTGGGGCCATATCTCTCTCGAAAAATTATGTTGTTTCGAAAAGTTCTGTTTATATCCAAATCTATTTGCTTTATATCAGTCGAATGAAGCCGTGCTTGTTGCACCATTTCCTGAAATTAGTTTTTAACAAAATCAACAAAAACATTTTAAAGTCAATAATTTGTTAGTAATTTCTTTAAATATCACATACCTCATATTTACCTTCCTGTTCTATTTTTATTTGAGGTACACCTAACAAACGTCCCCAAACTTCACCCCTTACAGCATTGGGTATACCTTTATAAACACGACTCCTTAACTGAAAAAAATGTTTAAAAAGTACTTAAATAAAATATAAAAGTACACTAAATTTAGAAGTTTTTAAAAATTTCTATAGTAGATTTTTTCTGGGAACTCTTACTTGTTATTGATAATCTGTAGAATATTTTTTAACACTAAAGATAACTTAGAAACCTATTTTAGAAGTTACAATTAAAATTTGCTAAAATCCCCAATTTATAGCCTGTGTCACCTTTTTCTTAGGCATTGTACTGATTTTAATGGCATATGAAAGCAAATCAATTAACTTAAAGGCTTCAGACATTTGAGGAAAAATAAGCAGTTCATCAAGTTTCTATAGATGGGAAGAAAATCATTAAAAAGGATTTGATCATTAAGAGAAATATAACAGATAACTTCTATACATTTTACAGGAAGATTATATAAAATATATTAAAATCAATTGTGACTGCTTCAATGTTTAAAATGATAAATTCCCATTACCTTGAACAGAATAAAAAGAAATAAATTGAAATAATTTACTTCCATTAAGGGAAATGAATAGAATCACTCAATAATGCATTAATTAAAAATATACATACTAAATAAAGCGAATTACTAATATATATATATGTTATTTCCCTTAAAAAAAAACACTGTAAACTGATGTTTTTCCCTTAAGACTACAATATTCAAGATATACAGTCTCTAAGGAATTTCATCCTTTAATACTAAATTATGTTTTACTTAAGTTTACAAAAATAAACTTTTCTTAAATTAGGCATGGATGTAAAAACAAATTTTATGCTCAAAAATCAATTTTGAGCAAATTTTACAATTTTGTCCCTCCTCCCAATCCAAAAAATACAAAAAGAAAATCTGGACAGAAAGTTCATTTTCAGGTACTAATTTAGATACAGTATAAGAAATGTATAATAAATTTATATCTAATTAGAGACACATTTTTAAATTTCAAAATTCTATAGAGGAAGTAATTTTTTAAAAATAACTTACCTTTTCTCCATCTGCATACTTTTCCCATTTTTTAATCATTTTTAACCATTTTCCAATTCTTTCATTTTCTCTTTCACGAATCTAGAAGGAGAAAAAAAGGATAGAACAATTGTGACTACCATATGCTCTTGTTTAATCTGTTCTAAGTCTATAAATATAAGATTCCCTATAAGCAACATAGAGCATTTTTTCTACACAGTTTTTCACATAACATCAGAAATAACACATAGTCATTTTTCAGTTTGCATATCTTTCCTTAATGATCACTCTAATATTTTATTGACAAGTTTAGAGACTGGAGGAAATAACTATCATATTTGTTTTAATTAAATGTTTTTTGCAATTCAAATGAAAGATTTTTTAAAAAAATGTAGCATTAAAAAAGGAATCTAGAGAACATCATGCTTAATAAATAGTTGGTAAAGGTGATAGGGAATCACAAAAAATTCTCAGCATTTCCCCCCTTCAAAATCGATGAATACAGAAAACTATTAAAAACTGAAAATATTACATATAAAAAATAATTGAATGGTTATAAAAATGTTGCACAGTGAAATGTACAAGATCAAAAGATACTTAAAAGCATAACAAAAATGTTCAAAATTCTATACCTTTGTTTCGTGAGCAGTAAGCTTCTCTGGGAGCCGATGATCACTAAAATAATATAAGTAACAATTAAAAAAACAATTTAAATTTCTTAAAATGCAACATCTGAATTTTGAAAAATTAAGAGATAAAAAATTTATGGAACATAAAAATGTTAGAAATATTACTTCTTGTAATAAATATTTACAGAAATATATAATTCCTATTAATATAACTTGTGATTAAACAAATATTAATTAGCTAATGCAAATAATGCAATTAAGATTATTCTATCTTGTTTATTTTAAAAATGGGAATCAAACAACTGTAGCCATAATTTTTCAATATTAAAGACTACATTCTAATATTAAAAGTTTAATCAGTTTTTTAAGCAAAATATATTTAAATGCTTGATAATGTTCAGCAAAATACTTCAAACATTAAAACTTGTAAAAAAAATACATGTTTTGGTAACTGATAATAATAACACTAATAATACACTGGTTTATACATGTTCAAAACAAAACTGACTATTATATTTTGAACTCGAAAAGCCTGAAATATTTCTAATTGAATACAAATTTGTTGATTAGAATCCACTGAATAGTCACAATATATAAAATTTAATAACTTAATAGAAATTCAAAGAGTAATGGAATAAACAAGTTAAAATTTATTATTCAAAATAAATGAGAAATCTAGTAATGAAAAAGCAAATCCAATGTGGAACCCAGTACATAAAAAGCTTGTCTAAGCTTAAGACCAACAGAGCAAAGTTATACATAACTAGACTTAGAATATTAAGTATAAATTTTATGAACAAGTACATTAAAAAATTTAATAACATTTGTTTCAACACATTTAATAATTGTGACAAGAGGTAAATTTTATACATGTTTGATTCTTTAAGGAAAATTCAGAAAATTCAATAACTTTCAAGATGATTAAGATTTTAGAAATGACCTTACTGTATAAAACCATATTTATCGGTGACATGATAAACCTCTAATGCAGGATCTTCCCAAGATAGAATTTCATTTGTTTCACTTCTGCCAGCATCATATTTGGCTATGATGAGTTGGTCATCATCACTGTTACAGAAATCATTTTCATGACCATCTACACAATAGTAAAAATTCATAATTAAGAAAATATCCAATGAATATTAAATTTAGGTACAGAAGTTCAGAAACAAAACACTGATTTAAAAAACGATATTTCTTATACTTTAAAATACATCTTTTCCAACAAGAATAATAACAAAAATTCCCTCACACATACATGTACAAATTGGATTAAAATATTAGTTTTTTTAGTCTTAAGTGGGCATATATTAACATGAGGGCTACTGACGATGGACATCATAATTTTGAATCACAGTTAAGTGACGAGGACACCAGAGCTGCCCCCCCCCTACGGGTTTTGACATTATGCCAATGGAAGGAAATTCAGCCTCGACATATTAAACGTGCATCAATCCCTCTAATATGGTGGGTCTTTGGTGCCAAAAGATTCCAAATCATGACACCAGCCACGAGTCTAACCACTAGGCTAAGGCAATTTCCTTTTTAAGTTGTAGGGACAGCATTATAGTTGAGGTTTCCCTCACTAGATGGCTGCACAAGTCAGCCAAACATAATGGCTTGTTAGAGCATCAGTCAGGAATCCTAATTATTAATTAATTATAATTTAAAAATAACATAATTAAAATATTATTGATACACCATATAATTTGAAACAATTTTTATTAATTTTTTTTGTATTTAATGGAATTAGTTGTCACCTGATAATTATTGCTTTTGTAATTTAACAATTTAACGCAAACCTTCAATGAAACTCAAGTCAATTTAATTAAATTATCATTCACCTATCGAGAGCACAAAAATAAGTGAACTGGTAGGCAAGAATAAAGTCGTAAAGATACACAAATTTCACATTAAAAGAATTTATAGCTTTAAGTCTTAAAGAGAATAAGGGAAAATAACTTACTCATCATTCCTAGGAACAAAGTTTGGCGGCCTTTTCAACATTCTGAAATAGAAAAAAAGAAGATTTACTTTATTTATACAAATAATCAAATAATAAAGAAAGTAAAAGAATTTCATTTAGGATTCATTTCGAACAAATAACAAATATCCATGTTTTTAAAAAGTATAAATTTACATTAAAATTAGACAGAATTGTGGCCACATTAAATAAAATCAAATGCAATCAAAATGTTTTGAATAAGATTTCATTTTTTTGCAAATTTCATAAAACTTGCATCACTTTAAATAATTTTATAAATTAAATGATTAAACATCAGACTTTTGAAAGGTTAAAAAAATTCCCAAAAAAAGTTGCATATTTTGAAAAACTACATACCCACAACAAATTAGATATTTTAAAATTTAAAAATCAATATTACATAAAAAGTCTCAAACTACCAAAATATAGTTTTTAAGTGTATTAAATACACATTTAAAAATTAAAGTTTCTAAACAATGAACATTTCAATCCTGATTTGCAAAAATGATTCATACAATTAATTCGTTCATTTTTTTTAGAGATTAAAATAATTTCAAAATATTATACTTTAAAAACTTATGTAAATTTAAAGAATTTTTGAAATTTATAGGTTGTGTTGTGGTTACTTATGCCACCTGATCGAGAGTAACATCAGATCAAGGCCCACGAAATCCATCATGGCAAAGGACTAGGTGTAAGCCTGTCTTTAGCCGTAGCTTCGAGCACCATGCAGGTGACAGAACGATTTCGCTTGGTTACACCCCAATTTTGAAGGTACACACCCTGGAGGTGGTCAGGGCTTCCCACCTCTCTTCCCCTTCCACCAACCTTATGAGAGGACTAGTGGCTCCACGGCTGTTTAGAGTATCCTCATGCCACAAAGACACTATACATTTACAAACAACCATGCCTTCTCCGGGATTCGAACACAAGCGCATTTTTCAGGATAATCAGGAGTTTGTGCTTTCAAGGATATAAAAGTACTTAAAAATATTTTTGATGTGTAACATCTTTCTTATCGGTTGCTGGATTTTTGTAGGAGGGATTTCGTGAAAAGGGACGGGTAAGTGTAACAGGAAACCGGGGAGCGCGCAATTTGATTTGACCAATCAGCGCGTTTGGTGGTGTCTCTTCGCTATCCTCGCATCGGGGTCCAACTCTAGTAGCCATCAAGCCGCCAGCCTTTTTTAACAGGCATTTAAGTTTCACTTATATGTAACGGGATCTTTGAACTCGATTTTTACCCACTTTAAGAAGTCCGGTTAGTTCCAAATTTCGCACACTTGTCAAGGATCCATGACAATACAATAATTTCATAATTTTGTTCCATTGTCCTGATCAGAATCAGGACAATGCCCTTGGGTGGCATGTTTTTCTTAACCACTATTTAGCAAAAGACCAAACTTATTCAGGTATGGAAAATTATAAAACTAGGTTCACATGAACAAAGTGAACCTTAAAGTGCAACACGTTTATTAGAAAACCAATAATTTAGACAGATTTTGTGAAATAATTCACACTGGTTAAAGACTAATAATTTGCATGTCTTCCCTAGAAAAAAGTCCACCATTTAATACAGAATAATTAAAAGATTTCACAAAAATTATTTACAATTTAAATGGAATATGTCAAAAAATATGGCGCTAAATCACGCCATTTCAATAGAGAACGAATCGTTTTTTTTTTTTTAAACTTAAAAATCCATTTTATTTCGATAACATTTTTTCGATAATTAAGGAAATCGCTGGTTTATCCACTGGGCGCTTGGGGCGGGCGCTCAGGGGCTCGTAAGAGGCCCGAATAAGCTGGACTTAATCAGGTTTTCTGGTAATAAATTTCGCTCCGCCAGTGCCAAGGGGCCTGTAGATCTGCGCCCAGGGCCTGAAATTAGCTTAAATTGGCACTGATTAAGGATAAAATTTTTGCACTTTTAGACATTCCAGAATTATTTAACAAATATATCCCCTTATATTTAAAAAAATAACTGAATTCTAAAAGGTTAAAAATAGTTATATCTTTAATCTACCACAAAATGGCGCGAAAAAACTTTACAATTAGTGCAGTTATACATTCAGTCATTTTTTTTTTCGAACCACAAGACTATGTAAATATTTCAAGAGATTCCATTCGTATCATTATGACTAATTTCTGCAAATGTTGTGTGAATGTTGCTAAGCAACTGAACGTTTAATTTTTATTCTGACGTGAAAACACCGAAATCGGAAGAAACGACTTCCAAGATGGGCAGTAAAAATATATTTTTAGCGTTCTACATTTAAAATTACACTGATTTCATTTTATTACAACTGGATAAATCGTTAAGGCGTGCATATCTCGTTACGCAACTTGTTAGAATTCAAAATAGCCGATTTAGGCAAGAATTCCTTATCACTTTTTCCGTCTGGACTTTTGAAAGATATTTTTCTCAAAATAATCATTTATGTTCTAGAACAAAAGTAGATTTAAAAAAATTAATCTCAAAATCTTAAGTTCGCGAGTAAGGTATAGTTATAGTAGTTAAATGTTATTAACTTTTAAAATTTTCATAATTAATGTTTGAAATTATTTTTTCATACTAAAATACACGACGGGCTTTTGGAGGCGGATTAAGGAATTTTGAACAGCAGGTGAACGATTTTATGGCAAGGTGGCGTGGGGAGGGGGAATATTTATAAAATCAGCCACATCAAAATGAAAACTCTTTTTATAAACGAGTTTATTGTTTGTAAAGCTAACCCTAAGGTTGTAGTTTCCCAATTATTTTCTTTATTCGAAAATGAGTCATTAAAGTACAAATACCATACATATGGTCTAATTTTTTTAAAGTTAAGCTTCCGGTGTCATATTGATAAGAAAACTCCAATCGATTTTTTTAAAAAATCAATTCACCGTTCAAATATTCTTTCTTCACCGTCCCATTCTTCCAAAATAAATAAATAAAACAAAATAATTTCAGGAAAACTTTTTTCTAATAGGGCTGCGTATTGGTATTTTTTACCTTTGCAGACCTAGTTCATTCCCCAGGAGCTAGTATCACTTTTTAGTGCGGCACCCTATAGGCGATACCAATTACCGCGATTAATTTTGACACCCCGTTTCCTCCCCAGATGGAGCCACCCGAGCTCTGACGATGCGAAATTGAACTTAACAATTTTATTTTGCCGAGAGCACCCAAGCCAAACGGGCACTTCAAGAGATTTTTTACATGCCGCATAATCATACGACATGGCCGCTGTCGATTTTCTGCATCATGAAAATCCACCCACTTGGGCCGGGGTCGAACCCGCAACCTTGTGTGCAGAAGGCCAGCAACAAACCAACTACGCCATTTTATTCTTAAATTTTGTTGCTTTTATTTTCAAGAACTTTTTTTAGCTTAATATTATTCCTCAGTTCAATCAATAATTTTTCAATAAATGTGAAAAAAATCCCCAATTTTAAGCATTACTGATAAATATATAATGCTTTAATGATTTTGAAGGGGCAAATTTCATAATTAACTTTAAGGTCATTTTACAGAATAGTTGGTTGAATAAAACATTTATCTGCGTCATATTTTTTTTTAAATAAAAATGTACACAACTTTAAGGAATGGCAAACATCCGGCTTCTAGAAAATGATACCTCTCTGAATTCCAAAAAAGGTTTGCTTTCTACTAAAGCGTTCGAAAAAAAGTGGCCCAACTAAATTTCACGAACAATATTTCTCATTCTAAAGCGTTATCTTTGATGAACAAACAAACACACAACTGCGGTTATTCCAAGCATGAATCCTAAAGCATCTCGCAGCTTATCCAACAAGCAGCCGACTTCCGTTAGATATGGAAGTATTATGGAACAAACTGATACTCACAACGTAAATTAAGCAGCGATTGAAATATGAAATATTTATGTAACAAATCCCCATAAAATAAACAGTTTTTATCGAAAAATCCCTATTCTGCACATCTTGTAGCAAGAATAATCCACAAAATTTTCCCCTCAATATATTCAACATTTCAACAATTCTCCGATCTGTATACTTTTTAGTTTCCGATTTACATACAATGAAAAGAAAAAAGTATTAGTAGCTGCTAACAGGAAGTCGTGATGTCGTACAAACATACGAATATAAACAGAATTATATAGAATATAAATACTATAACGTCCCAACTCCTTTCCATTAATATTTTATTCAAACAATAAAATACGCACATTTTTTTAAGTTCGATTTATTTATCAATATCTAACATTACACCTTTATCCATAGCACCCTCCGAGATCACTTCCCATTGTGACGTCTGTGAGTTCCCGCCACACAGCTGAATCGGCTTCTTCAGAACTTATCACCACACGTGTAAGACATCTCTCTCTGCACTCCTAAATATATCGCGCGGTCTTTTCTTGGATCGCTCCGGCAACCTTTGACACGAGAAGAAGCTCACTCCACCCACGGCCGAATGTAACTAGAAGAAAAGACGCCGACAGCTGTCAACCCCGAACCCTAGAGAGGGCCGAGAGAGAAAAAGGATATCGAGCAAAAACTTCGCTGAGAACGGTCGCCAAAAGACTCCTTTATTATTTCTTTTGTATTTGTAAAAAAGTTGGAATTGTTTAAAATGTAAACTTCGATTTTTTTTTTTAACAATAAAAACTGGACGTGAGGGTGGTTGTTTCCCGAGGGATCGGTTGTAGCTCTAAACCCTCTTCGGGTGAGCTCGGTTCCTCTGGGCATTCATCATCCCTCACAAAATAGAATTTAGGACTCTAAAATAACCTAATTTTACTAGGTGTAAATTAATGTAAATCTGTAAATATAATAGCTGTGACGTAATTAAACTTAAATTTTATTTTACCAAAATCACGCTACCTTTATTGTCTCAAACGTTACACCACCAATGGTGAAGCTCAGGGGAGGGCAGACTTTTCCAGTATGCGGGCTACTTCTAATTTTTTCGAGGTGTTGCGGTCCACCCAGTGTTAGTGGTGCACACAAGGGTGGGGGAGGAGTCCACGGTAATTAAGTATTCGTTATTAGTAATTTTTTTATTAATTAATGTTAATTATTTACTCAGTAATTTACTTTTTGCTGTTTTTTGTTCCCAACAATCAACAAAATCAAATAATTGTTTGGCTGCGTATTGGGGTATGATACGAGAATGGTAGCCCTTTGACAACATCCCCCCTTGAAAAATTCTTGTGTGCGCCACTGCCCAATGTCGTAGGTGTGGTGAGGTAAGGAAAGGTTATTTTATAACTCAATAATAAATACGGAATATGTACTTACCTACAGAACTTAAAAAAAAACAACACTATTAAAACCGCATTAAAAAAAAACTTAAGATACAAACTTAACAATAATGGCCACAAATATGATTATATCAAATGATACATTTATTATGGAACAATTCAAATTACATTAAAAAGTAAAACATTTTCATTTTAAGTTAGTTTGTGTTGTTATCGTCAGTAGAAGGCTTAGTCTGCGTACTCTCAGCCAATCTTGAATTTTCCGTATATAATTACTAACTGCTAAAATCTTCAGGCGGTCACCCCAAAATGTCTTAGCGGTCGATCGCGATCGATGAAATGCCCACCCCGGGTGTAGCTAGTCTTGAGTGCCCTTTAACCTTTTACGAATTTTTCGCTAACATTTTGGGGCCTCCAAATCATTGATCTGGCTTACACAGCGGTAGCTATGCCCCTGTTTCGCACGTAACCTGGGAGCAAGCTTACTAAATATTGAGAAACAAGTGGCAACATACACTTTACAGATAAAGTCAAGAACTAAAGGTGAGGACAACTAAAATTACATTAACTTACAGAGATGATCACAACTCAGGAAGTTCTACTGCAATTTACATATTTTTAAAATTACCTCAAATACTTTCAAGACTTCCTACACAGCCGAACCAGGATGCCCTATAAATCTCGCCATAGAATAACTTAATCTTAAATTGCAAATGCTGAAGGGTGAAGATTCTCAGAGCAATAAAATAAACCCATCATCCAAAGGACCACCCCCTCCGCCACCATACAATTGATTTTAAAGCAGGCAGGCACATTCCAGCAACATCCTCCTTCGCTGCGAGACTGAAGACCTGTCTAGCCTCAACAAATTCACACCATTTTCCATGGCTAGTGTGTATCAGAAACGTTCCGAGTCATTTAAGAGCGGCCCCAGAGAAGAAAACGATCTCATCTCCTCTGCTTTATTCGTCTTGACCTCTCGTCACCGTCAAAAATGCGGATCCCAGCATTGTTCCATTGTGGCACGCTTGGGTGGGCATTAACACAACAGCGACTTTCTTTTCGGTTTCAAGCAGCCACAACGAGGAATCACGCCTCGCTACGCGTTTGCCTCCAAGAAACAGATCTTACCGAGTTGAAGGAGAGTAAAAACGAGGTGGGGGTGCACTGGCGTTTTACAATAAAATGAGGAGTGATTTAGTTGGAATGGCGTGGGTGTAAAATAGGCTGATCTATTTGAAATGGGTCCCGTTTGATCGAGACGGAGGGGGCAATGTATTTAGCGTCAACTATTTCAGATGCGAATGGGAAAATTTAGAAAAACGACTTGGGGGATCAATCCACAAACCAAAGGTTTTTATTTTATACCACAGAGATTACGCATTTGCGCTTTCGTCTTCGAGTTTTACAAGGGAGGGGAGTTATATTCTAAGAGGTTTGCGTACGCCACTGCATTAATTCAAACAATACAAAAAAAAAATGGCGAGAGTATCATTTAACATTATATGGAGGTATTAAATTTTCTTTTCAAAAGCATTTTACTCGACATACTAAAATACTAATCATAATTTTGTCACTATTTAACAAAAAATTCATTACAAACATATAACCTGTTGAATTTATTAATTAACTTCTTTTTTTAAAAAAATACCATTTTAAATGTTATTTGATTTGAAATTACGAAATAATTTGCCTGAGTAAGCATTTATTAAGTCGTACTATTAAGCAACACGAGAGCTGTTGGTGACGGACGAGTTAATTTTGAACCTTAGTCAAGTGGCAAGGACATAACCTGAGCTCGTACCCCCCTCTCTTTGAGTTTCCACACCAAGCCAACGGAAGGACTTTGAGCCCCACAGATTTATCGTGCATCAGTCCCTCTACAAGGCAGGTCTTCAGTGGCACCAGGACTCGAATTCATGACACACCAGATACGAGTCCGTGACCAAGACCATAAGGCTACCACAGCCTAAGCCTTTTGATTGGGCATTTAAAAATTCTAATCGACGCATGCGCATATGCAGCAAAGGATTATGAATTTGCGAATTTCCATTTCTATATCCCGACGGAGAGTGAGTGAATATTAACGTCGCATTGTTCATCTACACGAGGGCTTTTGGCGACGGACCGCGTAATTTTGAACCATAGTCAAGTGACGCAGACGACACCTGAGCTGGCACCCCCTCTCCTAACTACCACACCACACCACGGGAGGGCGTTTGAGCTCTCGACAGATTTAACGTGCATCGCTCCCCTTCACGGCGGGTCTTCAGTGGTACAGGGGTCGAACTCATGACACGCGAGCCATGATCCAATGCCTTGACCACTTGGCTACCGCGGCCACATTCCGACGGAGATAGTTTCAGTCCTGCAAATTTAAATACCATGGAACCATTTTTGAAATGGGATAGGATATTTTTCTTTAAAAAAATAACAGGAATACACATAATTTTATTACAAAATTATTACGTTGTTGAATGCAAATTTTCCTAGCGGGGAGCGTTATGTCCATATTTTCATTGTTGGTGGTAGTTTCTTGCTAATAAAATTTCAATACGTAACTAAAATTCAAACTCGTAATTATATTAAAACATGAGCTCTAATTTGTTTAAAAAAAATGTGACCAGCTTAGAATTTCAGTTTATTCATACTCTCTATTATTTCTTTTATCGAAAAAAAACAACTAAAACGCAATAATCAATAGTAAGACAATGCTTAAATTTTTTTTAAAGTATAAATTAATTTATTCTATAAAAACCTTCGAAAAAATGCAAGAAAAAAAAACCCGCACGTTTAAGGTAACCGAAAATATTTATAGCGACGTCATTACATAATGTAAAACATGTCCTAACAAAAGTACATGCTCTTTTTAGATACCTAAAATATTAGTAGTCCATTTGCTAATGAGATAGATGGCGCTGTGCGACACATTTGTATCTATAGCAGTAAGTTGCGAGTAAAAGAAAGTGATAAAATAATTTCTCAGAGGAGAAATGATACGGGTTCTTACAGTGGTTGCATTTTTGTGTGCGTGTCCACTATTACTTAATTTCTTATGATTTTAATACTTTTTTATAGCTACTTATGGTTGGTAAATATTCAAAGAAGCGTTACATTAAAAATGCTTAAAATATATTGAATTACTCTGCTTTTAAATTCATTAACTTCGTAATTTATTTTGAATCCAAACATTTCAAGCCAACGTACAGCAATTAAAACACGTTTAGTAAGTTTTGAAAATGCTAAAGCTTTTTTAGGATGTCTTATAATTTTTACACATGATCTTTAAGACATTTTACAATAAGATGAACAACTCTTTATGTGATGTAGTCATTACAATTAGCAGATTAAAAAAAGTAATGGAATTCTTTCAAGAATTTTCAATGTTTTTTTATATTATTATCATTTTTTTACACTAGGAAAAACAAACGCAATTTCTTTATATAGTAATTAATCATGCCAAAATATTAACATATATTGTTTTGGGAAGAAAAGCAGCAGCGGGATTAAAATAAATCTAAAGAAATGTTATTGGCTAATGCGATATAAACACACATGACTGTCAATGAAAATTTAATTCGTTTTATATAACAAATAATTTTATAAGTTTTAAAAGTTGGAAAATTAAAACATTGACACATTTTTTGAACGTGTGAGAGGAAAATTGTAATTTTATAGCCATTTCACCCGCTCTCTATTTAACACAAACACTCGATAACAAATAAAATTTTTTTATAACACTCATGTACCCCTTCCCCCGGCCTTAGAGAGTAGATTTTCGCAAAACCCGTTCATGGCGGATCTCTACTCAAGAAACATTTCTGCCAAAATTCAAGTCAGTTGGTCCCATTGTTTCGAAGATTCGTGAAGAGCGAGAGAGTCACTTTTGTCCGAAATATACATATAGATTTATTAAACCCTAGAATTATATTTATACTTTCATTTCTTACATATCACACTAAAAATGTAAATTAGTATTTAAGAGACAAAACATCGATATCTTTCATATTTATTTCGACTTCTTTTATTTCATAACATGTAACTAAACCTGGTTTTTTCGAAAAACATTTAAACACAACTTCATTCTGGGCATAGAGAAAACGCTTTAAATACAATGCATGATTTTTTTGAGCCCTCAAAAAAAGAACCAAACCATTTAATCTATCCATTTTTTCATAACATTTCCACGACAGTGCTGCTGATTAGAAAAAAATTTAGACACGAAATTGAAAAATTGAAAGTTTGCGAGACGATTTCAAAAATCTTCAACCATTCCAGAGATCCATCTAAAACATTCTTCGCCAGAAAGCACTTCAGTAAAACGAGGTTTGATTTATTTCCCTCCGAGTTATAAAGCTATCACTCACACTTCCCAACAGGAATCAAACTAAAGAAATCGAATGCGTGTGGTCCAATCAATTTTCTAGCTCGTGCATCTCCTCCCAACGTTCATCTCGCCATCTCTCTATAAACACCCCCAACCTAGTTCTCTAATGAACCGACATCAATGAAAAAAACTCCATCCATAACTCAAGAGCACCCTTCACAAATGAGTCTGTCACAAACTCAGAAGAGACCACATTGCGGGAAGACAGTGACATCCGCAATTGAAGCCCTTGGCATGTAAGTGGGAAATCAGGAACACTAATGATTTTTCCTCGGGATTAAACAAATAAAACTTTTAAAGCCACGAAATTTGCTTTTAGAGAATGAAATGAAGTGAAATCATAGAGTAGATAAATATTTTCGGGGAAGGGAAGTGAAAAAGAAAAGCCAAGTGGACACTTAGCAGCGGCGAAAAGGATGTCTGATTTCTAAATCAGTTTTTTGAGAGCGCCGTTGAGAGCACTCCACATAAAAGGACTGGAATGGGCTGAAGTAAGAGAGAGAAACGCGCAATTAGTTTTGCTCTCGAAAAGAAACA
Organism: Trichonephila clavata; assembly: GCA_019973975.1. Lineage (NCBI taxonomy): Eukaryota > Metazoa > Arthropoda > Arachnida > Araneae > Nephilidae > Trichonephila > Trichonephila clavata. Next base: position 143,806 of record BMAO01002075.1, read on the forward strand.
TGCGTCAACGTGCGAAAAAGAGTTTTTTCCCACGGAACCAGAAAAAAGCTTTTATTATTTTGAATCTACTCAGACTAAGAAAGGGTAGATAGATATTGAAGTCGCTGGATATATTAATGTCTAGCAGAGTAAATGCGTTCTCTCTTTTTAAAAATGGAATATTTATGAGCGTTAAGCAACAAAGATTTGATTATATTACATTAAGTTTCCCTAGATTTCAGAGAGTATCCACAGACAAATAAAATCTGTTCTATGAACGAAACATATGAAAAGGATAAGTAGACGTAGATACGGGATGGAAAAAAAGAAATTTTTAAAAAGGAATCAGTTAAAGTTTTAGTTTTGTATAGAATACATTTCTGAATAAATTGCATGCAAGAGTGAAAAAAAATTTGAAATACAATTTTCTTACCAAGAAAAAATTTAAAAATAAAGTAATGCAAGGAACTACTGTCTAGAAATTTTTCGGAAAGGGGAGGGGGGGGGGGGTTGGAAACTGAAATATAAAAAAATTTAAGTCAATTCCTACCTTGAATGGACGAATAGAAAGTATTTTATTAACGATTAAAATTTGAACAAGATTATATCTTTATATATACATATATATAGAGAGGGAGGGAGAGAGAGTGAACTAATAGTACAAATTTAAAAAAAACATGATTTGTCTGCATTGTTGTAACAATGCACACCCGGTTTGGCTGAAACCCGGTAATTAATTTAATTAAATTAATGAATTAATATTTGATAAAATTTTATTAACATCAAGTGTCATCCACTACAAGTTAAAAAAAATTATTTAAACTTGATTGGAATAGAGAGTATTATTGAATAGAAAGTATTTTATTAACGATTAAAAATTTGAATAAGATAAATATATGTAGAGAGAGTGAGCTAATAGTAGGAATTGAATAACTGGATTTTATCACCGACTCCGAACAAGAAGCTAAAAAACCTTAGTTAAAAAAAACAATAAGATTTCAGTAACTTTTATCTTGAAAAACAAACATAGAGAATAAAAAAAGTTGAACTTATTTTAAAAAAAAATACACGCAAATTACAATTTTAGTACGGTGAGCAATTCTCTAAAATTTTAAATGTGCTAAATTCATGTGACGTCATAGTCACATGATAACTGCAATCACGTTTTCCAAGCCAATACGTTCATAAATTCATATGCTGTCATGGTAACCAGACAAATCCAAAAATGTGGTTCCAGCTATATCAGTTCATGCGATTTGCTGTTGCCAACTTTTTCTTCTTGCGCGGAAACTTTCTTGCAAAAAGAACATTTGTCAACAATAATTACGCACATAGGTAAACAAAATGCACTTTATTTAAAGGTACACATATAATATATATATTTAAGTTTTTGAAGAATCCTAACACTTGAATATCATACCCAATTATCAAATTCGTAAGCAAACTTCACTAACGGAACAACAAGTACAAGTTTTATGTCAATTTTCAATTCAATAAGGAACTCGTGAATACATTTATCATGTGCTTGTCATGAATTCGGTCCATTCTGAACAGTAGATGACCGCGTGTACTGGTACTTATTTTCCTTCAAAGTAACATCACACGCGAGGTATCAAGATTTAGTTCAGCTAAACGTGCAATGGACTCTATTAATCTGGCGTCTTAACCGCATGAGAGTACGCTCAACAAATACCCACGTGTTTCATTCGACTTGGCGGCATTTTAGGATTTGCATCTACTTTCATGCAACAAAATGAAATACTGTAGCGTATTAAATTGCCATAATGACCGTAGGATGAAAAGTTTTTTTCGGTTTCCACAGAAGAATCCATATTTATTGAATAAATAGATACAAAACTTAGGTCGAACAAACTTCAAACCATCTAACCTTTCATCAGTATGCTCCGATCATTTTGAAGAAGCATGCTTTATGTATCAGCCTTTCACCAACAGAAAAGGACATTAAAACCAAATTCAATTCCTACAAAATTCTGTTTTTCTGAGCCACCATATACCCAAAGAATTTTGAAGAGAAGGAATAAATCTTCAGTGTCGCCGAAATACATTTCGACTGAAATGAGAGTTCTTTTTAATTATTTCGGTACTTACGTACTATCACAACAATCGCAAAGGTTCAAGGTAACTCGCCAGGTTGGCGACTCCGATTTCGCATGTGTCGTATGCGCTGAAACGCAATCATGTACGTTTCATATAATGTCATCAATTGGGGTTGCGATAATACGTAAATATCATTTCATTTTCAATATTTTATGTTTTTATCAAATATGGCGACGGTATTTAAATTTTAAAAACAGCCTGAAATATTTTCTGAGCATTTCGAATTCAAAGAATTTTAATTTTGCAGATATGAAGAAACAGATCAGAAAAGATTAGCTGTTGTTTATTTGATAATCACGTTACAATCGACAAACGATCGCAGCGCCCTCTGGTGATGAATCGACCTCATTGTTTCAGCTATCAACAAATTAAACGACTAATCAGTTTTTGATTTGGGCCTGCTTTCACCAATATAGCGAATATAATTTTGATAGTTATATTATACCAGCAAAAATTTTCTTTAATGTTTTATTCGATTGAAGCATATAGATTTTTAATACACAGTTCCTTGGAAGCTAAAATTGTTCTTTATTTCACTTTACATACAGCAATTGAATTTCATGTGTTTGAAAGTTGTAAAATAAGGGGCCAGCTCAGTTGCCCACTTTGTCATCAGGATCGAGACACCATTTTCACTAATGAAATATCATTTCGCAACAAAAATACGAAACAACGCATTTTTCAATTCATTTGATAAAAACTTTACTTTAAAAAAATTGCAGTAGAAAATTACTTTTGTTGCCATACATTTTTACTTTAAAACTCACTTTCCAAATTTCACTTGTTTCAAAATGCTTTTTAAAAAGTAAAAAATACAAGCACAAAGAAAGATGGGGGAAAAAATGATAACTTTCACTTTATCGGCATAGTCTGAACAAAATCGATCAGCAAAAGTTTCGTTTTAAAGATAAATAAGTTTCAAATAAATAGAAAAGGACGATAGTGTCGGAATAACTTTTCCACTTTGAAACAAACTTTAAATATATAAATAAAACAAACCCAAAAAGAATTGTTATTGTTATCAGTTATTTAAAAAAAAAGAATATAGTAACACCATTAAATTTTATGCTTTTAAAAGGTAGGTCTCTGAATATTGTATCTGCTATATCGTAAAAATCTTTATTAACGTTGAAATAAAAACTAAGTTTATCAAAAGTTTCTTAAAAAAAATCACAAGCATGTAATTGAAAAGCAGCAAATTAATGCTCATTTCAATGAAACAGACTATGACAGTTTTTAAGGCGTGTAAGCATGAGATAAAACGCACAATAAAAAACAAGACTATAAATACACTACTTAACACTGACAAACATTGCATCACTGAATGAAACAAGCAACATTTAACGGTACGATTTCAGAGACGAAAAAGATCATTTTGATGGGTTTTCCAGTTTTCAAATGACCTTAAATTGTTGAATAACTGAATAACGATACGTGAAAATGGGAGGGGGCTATAAAAAAACCAAAAATCACTTACGAATAGTTTTTTTTCTTTCGTATTTCAAGAAAAGAACATTTGGAATTTTAACTGTATATTTTCTCACATATTCAAATAAAAATACGAAAATATTTCGTCGATAACAACTTTTAACTATTCCTGACTAACATTTGGAATAGTTCACGTTATTACAGTTGGGCATTTTACAGGTTATGATTTTCAAAATGCAATAATAAATACAACGACATATTAACATTTTTGAAGCGATTCGTTGATTTTGACTCCACAAAAAATCTTATACAAACACTAATTCGGAATATTAAAAAACAGTGCTATTTTTCGATGCAACACAAACCCGCAAACTATTGTCGGCATACCACACCTACTAAAACACAGATTCGAGGACGATATACCGAGGCTCTATTTCCTTAATTTGCCATACTCTTCCAAAACTCTAGGACCCTAATAAATTTTAAGTACAATACTCCCTAGAAGCATAACAATGAACCTTAAGTGGTTCCACAATATTGGTTCAAGATTTGGTATCGACAATGCTCCCGAATAACCGGTCAACAAGCAATGAAGTCCTAAGACTTTCTGAGGGTCTGGACCCCAGACAAAAGTAGGTTCCACCTGCTACCTTTCTTAAATAGACAGTCTGTAAGCAGGGGTTGCCAACCCAAATGACCTTGCGGGTCACTGATCAAATAATGTTTAATTTATTTAAATAATGAAATATTTGTTTCTCGATTTTTCACTTGGTTTTTGCGAGTCGATATCAATGCTTGTAGTATTTGCACAACGTAATTGATGTCGCAAGTTTTCGCCCGCAAAGTTGAAGCTTGATTTATGATTGATAAATTTCGTTTTCGAAAAGAGTGATTCACAGGTGTAAGTTTAAAAAAAGTTAAAGGAATCAAGTGTGATGCTGCGAGGTATCGCAGCAATGCAATACTTCTAGGTATCTATAGAAACCGAAGCAGCATGATAAAATAGAAACAATTAAGTGATTTGTTGACAAACTTTACACTAAAAACAAATATTGCACAAAAGAATAGTCTTATGTAAACTTGAAGAATCTGGCGGGCCACAAAATTATTCAAGAAGAGCCGCGGTTTGGCTATTGATCTATAGCTTACGTAGTCAAACACTCGTGCAAATATAACCTGTAACAAGTAAATGTCGTGACTCTCATCTTACAGATCTAAGCACAAACCGACTCGACTGCCGGTGTGTTGGCTTTCGATTAATCGAGTAATGATAGTGTATAGTGGTAGGCTTAAGACCCTGGGCACACAGTCAAAAGACATGGTATATTAATGAAGCCTTGCCACTGTTGTGGCATGCAGTTTGAAATTCACAGTTTTTTGGAGAATATGTCCATGAATAACCTTTGACGATAAAAATATTTGGTCTATGACAACGCCACCCAGTGGCGTAACGTAAACCCAGAATCGTGTGTGTGGGGGGGGGGGGGAAGCAAAGCCCGTCTGATGCCGAGTACGTACCATTTACAAGATTCGGCAATGGACCCAAAATCTACCTTTGTAGAGGGGGGGGGGTAATGCTCTCCGTTACGTCCCTTGGTTGTCGAGGCTCTGGGCCAGGGTTTAGTTGTGTGACCCATGCTTTAAAACATCTTTGTCAATAAATCTTATTGTGTGTGAGGGCATACATCTTAAATGTGGGTCTAAGTCAAATAATGGAGAATAATAGAGCCAAGCTCATCTCTCTGATAGAGTATTATTAAGAAAAAGATTAAAGATTTCACTTCAATTCAATATCGAGAGAAATTCCAATAAGATTTGGTGGAAAAGATCTTTTCCCAAGTGGCCAAGGCGTAAAGCAGTTGCCGAGTTTCGTCTGGCCACTGGATACGACCGTCTCCTCAAACATCTGCATAGAATTTATGTTGTGCAGGCCCCTATCTGCACGCTGTGTGATATTTGGGAGGACATGAATGCTGACCACATTCGCCGCTGCCCAGCACTAAAGGACTCCTCTTTGAGCGATCTTTATTAGCAAGCACGGACATACTGGGTTCATAAGACTTTTCTCGCCACGTTCTTATTTCCTGCTTTGTTTGTTTTGTCTTTTGTTTTGTTTTTGTTCCTAACCCCCTTGTGGTGTAGTTGATGGAAATTTTAAAAAAAAATCTGATAGAATTTTAGTCTCAATCTAAATATCTCTCTAACCTTATTTCTACACCATGAAACATAAGTACTATGAGGGTTGGTTAAAAGTGATGAGCAGTAACTCCCCTCCCCTGAAAAACATCGTGCATTTAACATAAGATTCATTAAAAAGTCTGAATTATGAATTTTTTAAAAAAAACAGCCTTACGACTGTAAAATAATTAAATTTCTACTCTAATTTGAGTCCAGGTTAAGTATTAGCACCACACCTTGCCTTTTAACCAGTCATAGAGCAGCCATTTTACGCGCCCAAGATAACTTCCCTGACCTAGAGAAAATTAGGTCAATACTTAGACCTTGGAAAAGATTTAGTCTTTTCTGAATTGCAATAATTACTGAAGAAAAATGGTGTGTGTGTGAATTATGTCAATTATTAAATTAGATAATTAAGAATAGGGAGTTCTAGCTGTCCCAGGCATTTCGTAACTTAAACTTCCTTATGAATTTGTGGACTGTTTTGATCTGTTGGTTTGCCATAGCGAATTGTGGAAGACCACGGTCAGACGTATAATCGAATATTGAATTCTCAACCCTCCAGAATTACAAAATGAATGTATATTAAATTTTCACCTCCGAAAATCAGATTTTTCTTTGAACTTACATAAATTTTGTTCATCACTACACACAATGAAATCCGAAACAAAAATTTTAGACGAAAAAACAAAAGTACGATAAAATCTTTAGAATGAATGCTGCTTATATTTTAAGAACGTTTAGAACTTTCGAATTCTTCACGGTACACTTCTGATAGCCATTAAAAATAACCCTATCTCTCCATTCAAGGTTTTATCTCGAAGACACTTGCGACATACATGGAATACTAAATATCAACAGAGTTTATATCAAATCATTACGATCGACAACAATTTAGGATCTTTCCATGTACATGTAGTTTCAAGGATGATGAACATATAAATTTAAAAAAAAAACTATCATTTTTTTAAAAATCGGTTTGCTAAAATGCTGTGCTTATCTAAGCAAATCGGAAACTAAGGTTCGGAGGAGTGACAATTCCCTAAAGGGGAAAAAGGAAAAGCACTTTTACCATGGTTTTTTGCTTCGTAGTAGTGAATGTGAAAAAGTAAACAGACGCTAATGCAAGGCCGTTAGCGGTAAACAAGATTGCAAGCATTTTTTTATGTTTTACTTAATTTTTTTCTTCCTACTTTTAAGATAATTTCGTTAAACGTAAGATATATTTTTTTCTGGTTAATAAGGAGAGATGTATAAAGGCTGGAGGGAAGTAATCTATTTATAAGTAAAATTTTTGACGTTTGAAAGTTTATATATGATACCAAATTTAATAAACTAATTTATTTTGTTATATTTTCGCTTATCAAGGATAAAATCTATTTTTTTTTTTACTCCAATAACGATTTATTTTAATTGAATTTTTAATGAAAATGACGCATCAATTTTCTTTTAAATTAGAGTGTAGATTTTAATTATCTTAATATTTTAACATTGGATTTTGCCAAGAATCAATATTAAGTCACTATACTGGATTAATAACAACTTTGATGTTATGAATGATTTAATTTATGTAAAATCAATTAAGAATGAACCATGTCAAATACTTGATTTATTCTTGTCATTTTAATGTGTTATTAATTATTATAAAATGATCAATGGTCAGCAATAATTCGTTTAAATTATTTAACTATTTAATTTTTTTTTTTGTTTTTTTATCATTTAAATAAAAATGTTTCATCTTGCATACTTCACAGCGTATTTCGATATAAGTGGGAAATTGACACCCAGAAACGGTTGTGTCATGTATATTGCGATTATATATAAAATCCTCCGACATTATATTATGTAATCAAAAAATTTTTTCCTGTTAAAATGAATCCGTTAAAACATGCACTAAAAGTTGTTTACGAACAGGAAATGTTTAAAACAAACAGCCGTAGGTAAAATATCTAAATAGTTTTCGTAGATAACATGATGACGACTATGCTATTATATAAACAGCTTCGACCCCTTATTTTTCTAAATCAGAAACACAGAATACATGCAAAGTATTATTTTGTTCATTACTTGAATGATATTCTGTGACAATTTTCAAATCTTTAAAAGGTTTTCTTCTAATTGGTTTGTCTTAGGCTTTAATTATTTATATACTTTTTATTTGCTTTTTATATATTTCCATTTTAATTTACCCAATTGTAAGGAGTGAAAGAAAAAGTGAAGGAAATATCACGAAACTAAAAAATTTAACCACGCTTTCCGCCCCTAGATTACATACACACATTTCCGTACATTTACATTCTAATTTGCTCGACTTCATACACATTTCCCTCTAAAAGAAAACAATACATTTTTTGGTAAGATGCACTTACACATTATCTGATATATATACTTCACACACATAGACACACACACCTCATTCTCCGAACTTCAACACTACGTCAACATGAGGACTTCGGAGACAAATTTAACAAGCAAAAGACCCTCGACACGGCAAAACGTTCCTTTGAAAAAAAGTTTAATATTCCAACGATATTTAAATTTTTCACAGATTCTCCCCCCTTCAAGGCCATGACAATAGTTCTAAACGAATTTTTCAAGTATCTAAGTCAAACGGTTATTAAGGTGAATAATTCGGAGTTTCATTTTGATATATCACGAGAATTTATACTTACGACAGAACTTGCAGAAACCATGAATTAGTTACGGCATTTCCACAGAGTGCTGACTCATGTACAATGAACGCTATCATGTTGTCATGACTAAGTGTAAATACACAACCGCAATAGGCTAAACATAGAATTTCAAGTCCAATCACTTTAAAGTTTTCCTAACCATTCAGGAAAAATATGTTAAGAGCACGATAAGAAAGAAAATATATCTGATTCTATTACTCAGTGGCTTGAAAAAGTATACTTATCCAAGATGGATTGTCATGCAAAACATTTCAGCAGATTTATTTCCGGGAAAGTCTATTATGTATGAACACTTTTTATAATTTTATATAAAAATTGGCGTAGCTAGGTATCTACAGGCCCTGGTTCAAAATAAAAATAATAAATGGAGGGCTCTATTTAGTATTTTTATAGTCTACTTTTATCAAAGTAAAAATATAGGAATATTTTAAATTTTCAAAGCTACAATTTTTATTTCCTATTATCTTCTCTTTCTTTTTGTCCATAATTTTAGTTTTATAATTTATCCAATACAATTCCCCCGTAACACATCACTCAATAAGTCCCAGGTCTAACTATAGAAACAACAACTTTTAGGCAAAATTGAACTTTATTTATCAAGATACTTCCCTTCAAGAATGATACATTCAGCCAAGCGCTCTTCAAATTTTTTTAATACCTTTTTCGTAGAACGATTTGTCTTCGCTTTCAAAAAAGGTTCAACTTCGGCAATCACTTCATTTGAGCCTAACCTCTCTCCCTAAAGCATTTTTTTAAGTTCTGAAAAAAGCCAGTAGTCCCTGGGGGCAAGATCTGGAATGTACGGTGGGTGGGAAAGTAATTTGAAGCGCATTGTTTTGCTTGAACAGTGTTTTTCTCCATCGCAAAGCAATGCTGACACTCGAAATTCTTTTTCATCCATAGTTTCTAAACAAACAAAAATTGCTTCACTTAAATCTCTAATCTTTTCAACTAAACAAGATATTATCACGAAATTTTGACACGTGCCGCTTGAAAGTTAGTACTACTAAGACTAAAGAAAGTTAGAAGGTAGCGCCATCTATATGTTAGGCCCAGGACTTATTGAGTGATGCGCTCCAATACTTGACGTTAAAAACGGTAGAAACGTAATGCTACGCTACAAAATGTTATTGGGAATCCTTAGCTATTTAGTTATTTATTCGGGAAGATCGAGCTCATTCACCAGAGGGCTTAGAGCTACAAAATGGTCCACCGAGATAGACAGGAAATGATACAAAAAATAAGTAGGAACAATAAAATACAATACAATATTACAATAACAAGTTTTAAAAAAAAAACATCTCTGCAAAAGAACAGAGGAGAGGAACAAAATTATATCAGTGTATTGCAGATACGAGAAGATTGCGAAATATTGAAACAGGAAACTAGTTTATTATGATTCGTATTGTTATTACAAATAGAACGTAACTAGGAAAGAATTGCTTCTTGAAAGTTATAAATATGGTAAGATTTTTCAAAAAATTTGAAGTTTATTTTCAAGTAACAATTTATAGTAAAATGGAAAAATTGAAAATATGAACTTTTTTAAAAATGTAAAGTTCGCAACACTGAAAAAACAACGAAGAGAATTTAGGGAAATTCCCTACAAATTCGAAAGTACTTTCAACTGAATTGCGATGATTATAGTTATGTTTTTTTTTTGCAACCTTTTATATTTATATCTTAAATTTGGGAGAAAGTATCGCAAGTTTGGCCTGCTTTGTGGTCAGGGTCCGAGGGCTCCGGTGGACGGCACCGCCTAGCTACGTTGATAGCTACGTCACTGGCCCTTGTCAATCAGCCATTTTGAATTCCTCAGCATGATGTTAATCCTTTGGGAATTCAGCTTTCCTCTTTAACCTAAACTAGTGAACAGACTTGAATGCAAAAAAAAGAGTGTTGTGTTGAGTCATGAGAAAGAGCCTTGTGAGTGTTTTTGTTTCATTGATTTTTAATATATAAATATATACATATCTATGCAAATAAAATGAAAATGTAAGACTTAATTTTGTTGAATGTGTTTTTTTGCAATATCCCTTAACACGAAATTCTTTTTACACGAAAAAATATTTCAGTCTTTTCAGTTTCGTGTTAAGCAATTTTTCCTGTATACATTTCAGGATAAAAATACCATGTTTTTAAACAAATTTTTTAAAATTTTTTAAAAATGTATTTTAATATTTCAAAATTCTTTTAACTGTTCTTAACAATTTTGTGCATGGGATTCGTATCACAAGTGAAATTTTTATTCAATTCCTACTATTAGTTCCCACTCACCCTACATACATATATATCTTGTTCAAATTTTTTATCGTTAATAAAATACTATTTATTCATCCATTCAAGTACAAATACATTTTTTTAAACTTGTAGTGGATGATACTTGATGTTAATACAGTTTTTACAAACATTAATTCATTAATTAGACACATTTCAGACGATATTATTCAGCCAGATGACAGCACCATTGGATAAAACAGCTTCTGTTACATTTGTGATGAAGATTTAACTTAACCTGAATAATATGCTAGTTAGACGTCAGCATTTCTTTTACACTGGTTTTAAGATAAATCCTTATCTTTTGTATTAAATTTTTATTAAAAAATGTAATTACGAATTAAATGTGGGAAAAAGTTTTTAATGTTAATTTAAAAGGTGTTTTACCACTTAATATTGCGATTCCGTCATATGTATATACATATTTATACATTTATAATAATTATTTAATAAAAAGAAACATAAAAAAATTGTTTCATTGTTGACTAAGTAAGAATTGACTTAATTTTTATATATATATATAAATATATATGGACACCAGTGGCGTAACGGAGATGATTAGGGTCTCCCTGAAAAGTCAGGTTTTGGGCCCCAAGCCGTATCTTATAAAGGGGTATATACGTGGCGTCAGTTAGGATTTGGGCCCCCTAGAGCCCTGGGCACCCCCCCCCCCCCCAATGCGGAGGTTGCGCCACTGATTGTCATTATAAAAAACACGCTACATCTAACTTTGACAATTTTTAAAAAAACTTCACCTAAATCTTTATTCTATGCACTGAATCAAACCTTATTTTTCAAAACAACCAGAAAAAGTGTCAGAATTTTATGCTTAACTTAAGCCTTAGAGCTTCAAATGCACGATTAACGTGAAAAATCAAAAGGGTGAGAAAAAGGTCATTAAATGTTTTAAAGGTCAGTAAAATAAGTGAAAGAGCTAAACGCAAATTTCACGTGTGCTCTAATTCAGGTTTTCATTTCGACATACAGATAAAAAAAAGTTCAATAACTGGCTAAATAATTAAATTAGAGCTGCGAAATTTTTCACACGTTCGAAAAGTCCCCCAGTTTCCGTGTTTTATTAGGGCAATCGATTCCCTTAAATCGTAGCAAAAAACTAGCATAAAAATTAATATCTATAAGCAAGAGGTAATAATAAGATTTTATAATAGGGTAAAACAAAAGTGAAAGGAAAACAAGTACCATACTTTTTTTTTTTAATGGAAAAAATGAAAACTATTTTTTCCCAATGATTTTTCAGTATGTTAGGATGAAAAGGTCACGGCCTTATGAGTCACATGCGACATTTCAGGAAACTGTTGTCTACAAGGTCTCAGAGTAAGAAGTGTTGTGTTATGACATACCACATATAACAGTTTTCTTATATTATAAGGCTGTAACACACACACAAATAAACTTTTTCTTTTCTCTTGCGAAATAATGACTATTCTTATTCTAGTTTCATTTTCATTTTAAAATAAATATATATTTTTAACATCAAACAGCGGAAGCCGGAACTATCTACAAAGGTCAATTAAAATAACACGCCACAAGTCAATCCGACACCAGGAACGTTTGTGATTTTATTTTAGAACAGTTGAAACGAAACCTTTTTTACAGCTGCCCCACCCATCCGCAGCTCTACTGGATCTAATAAACAGAACGTTGTATTTTCATTTTTAAATGATTTATCAACTGATTATATTAGCATATATCACTGCGGGATGCAATTTATAATTGCGTCAACAATTTAAAATAAAAACAATTGCAACAGTTTACATAAATATCATTTAAAAAAAATAATGATTCTGGAATACAAGTCGGACCTCCACTTAATGAAGTCGCTAAAATACCGAAAAAAAGTTCGTTATGTGGAAAATTCGTTAAATCAAGATTCTTGTTTAAAAATACTTAAGAAACCACATAAAACAAATTTTAAATTAAAAAACACTACGCATTACTTTAAGGCTGTTTTCGGCTAATGTTAAAGAATAGGACACAAATTCGGAATATTTTTTCAGATATAGAAGTACTGAAACTTTATTATATTATGGTTTTCATTTGCCTGTACAGAATTACTTATTTTATCATACTACTCATTTAAATCCGAGTTGACATGTTTTTTCTTTTATAAAATGTCTTTCGCATTTTTATCCTATACCGTAATGCTAAATGAGCTATCCCTTAGCATGTTGAAAGGAAAAACTAATTATTTATGAAATATTGAAATTTAAAAAACACTAATATAAACAAATGCATGAGTTATAATGTCACTAATTTTTAAAAAAAAATCGAGGCGTGCATGTGGCGAAAATAGCCTTAAAACGTAATTATTCACACTTTTTTTTGAAAATTATTATCTATTTATTTTAGGTATCTTATACCCATCAATAAGAAATCTGCAAGGAAAACAAGAAGGAAAAAAACCACATTGTACAGGAATATACTGTATTTTCAAATAAAAAATTATTTATTACAATTCATGAATTTTTCAACCATCTTTTTTTTTAAGTCTACAAGTAATTTTAAAAGTACATTTTATAACCAGTAATTTTAGGCAAAACTACCACATGCCCCGTCCTTAAAAATTTTATTACCGTCAAAATCTGTTAGCGTTCTGAGTTTTTTGTTTGAAAAAATTATGTCAATTTCGTGGATCAAGGGGAGTAAGGCACCTGGTAAAACCAATTCAAAGTCATGGATCACCATAAAATATGCTAAAAGAGGGAATAATCTGAAAAATATCCAGAAATGTTTAAAAATAGGAAGAAAAAAAGTCGAATCTCAAGAGAAAGTTCGTTAAAAACAAAATGCACTTAGCTATTCGGAGGTTATTTTACGAAGAAAATAGTCAAATGTTCTTGGTTCCAGGAAAAAGTTCGTAAAATAGAGGTTCGACTGTGCTTATTGATATTGCCATTGAAACATATCCTTAGTTAGGTTTATTGTATATGCAAAACACAAGGGGCAATTCCCTAGTTCCCGAGTAGTGTTTCCCCTCGAATTGATCCATCGCTGCGATCAATTTTAATTGCTTACCTGATAATGAACCAATCAGTGGAGAGTGCAAACATTTTATTCGTTGGCTTTTACCCAACCACAGCGATGGTTCTTAAACCGACGTCGTTTATTTTATGGGAGAATCGTTTTCACGTGAGTCACACCAGAAGTGCCGAGAGAGATATGTTAAAAGAAATATTTAAACTTGGGGATTTGTTTGCCATTTCCTTCCTTTTTAAGGAGTCACGGCGGCTGTTGTCGAGTGAAAAAGGAAACAGAACGCCGACTTAGCAGAGTTTTGAAGAGATGCGTTGGCAAAACGCGCGCGTTGTGTTCCACTTGTTCAGCAAAATATCGAATGTGCAACGAAAAGGACTCGACGATAGAATCGAATCGATAGCATTTCGAAATGTTTATGACGTAGTTTGTTGTGTTGGAATGTAATATTTTTTTTGGAAAAAAATAAAAGACAAATGCGGAAGAAGACAACGCAATTGATGCAGAATAATAATACAGATGAACATTCCACGATTCAGCCATTTTCATGAGGACGAAACTGCAGACGAACAAACGATGATTGGAATAATTCATACGAAGGGAGATCGTTTGTATTACAAGACAAAGAACAATGTTTTCGTTTGAGATAATGCAAAAAGTATTTTTATATGAACAAAAAGATTTCAGGGGAAAATATCAAATGGGAAAAAGTATCCAAGGATTTTCTGTTTTATTTAAAGAAATTCTAGAACTTTCGCATTCACAGCCAGGCTTCAATATTGAGGTATACACACGGGGGAGCTATTTAAAATAGAGATAATAACTGGTATTATATTTGAAATATTAATGCAAATTACAAATATTTGAAACCTTATGTTTTATTAAAAAGATAAGAGCATATTGATTCCCAAATTAAAAGAAAACTCGTTTTAGTGCAGAAAAATATCGCTTTTATGTTATAAAAATGAATGTTGCCGTCTTGTCTAAATAAAATGGATGAAAGATAAAAGTGAAATACAAACTAAAGCCCCGAATAAATTGCCAAGCACTCACTTGATGCTACGTTGTATTATAAAAGCGACACGAGGGCGGCGACGGACCTCGTTAATCAGAACCAGAGACAAGTGACGAGAACAAAACCTGATCTGGTACCTCCCTCTCCGAGTTTCTTCACCACACCAACGGGAGGATATTGACACATTAAAGTTCATCACGTGGCACATTTAAAGTTGATGAGCCCCTCTACACGGCGGGTCTTCAGTGGCACTAGGGCTCGAACTCATGACCGGCTGCGAGTCTTAGACCAGAACCATCAGCCTACCGCGGACCGGGTAAGGAACGAACCAACCGTTACAAAAATTACAAGCAGTTATTTACAAGTATTGGATGTTTGGGAGTATAAAGAAATAGAACGAACTACTCGACATCCCAATCTAAATTGCAATGAAATTTTGAATTCATTGAAAAACCATCAAGAGGTGATCCGGTCGTGAACGGTTCGTCCGGTGCTTAAAAGTGCTCATATACGAGGTCTATTTCAAATCTATAGCTCCCTATTTTTTGTATTTCCCAGAGATGAGTGAGTGAATATTAAAGTCGCGCTACTACTCCAGGGCTTTTGGCGACGGACCTCGAAATTTTGAACCAAGTGACGAGGACGACACCCGAGTTGGCACCCCCTCTCCTAATTACCACACCAACGGGAGGACGTTTGAGCTTCGACAGATTTATCGCGCATCATCCCTCCTACACAGCGGTACTAGGCTCGAACTCGTGACACGTCGGCCACGAGTCCGTTACCTTGACCACTAGGCTACCGCAACCTCGTTTACTGGTGCAAGCTGTACCAAATACTCGTTAATATACGAAGTGTATAACTGCGATTCATACAAAAACTAATCGATGATAAAAAGGGGGGGGGGTGAAAAACAGAGGGAGTAGATGGATTGACAAGGAAAAAGGTATGAAATTTTACAACGTGGGGATATCCAGGAGGAAAATCGACCGAGTTTACCAAAGACAACAAACCCGATAGGAGGAAGGAAGAGATCACTCCAGCACCTGGAAATCATAAATCCTGTGTTTATTTAAGGAATGTAAGTCCTTAAGGAGCCAACGAGGACAGGATGTGGTTCGTTTGAAATTAACGTCGTTCTAAGGCTATACGAGAGTTACTGGTAACAGACTTTATAATTCATAGTTTCGATCAAATAATGAGCACACTAGTACCGACTTGACCTTTAAAATACGTCATTCAGACTCGTTTCAATCTAAAAAGCAGCATTTTCATCATTCCACCCGACAGTGAAAAAATAAATTATAGTTTTAAAAAAACTAAAAAACACGCTTTTATAGTCCATCGAACCAAAGAGTAAAAAACAATTCGTGATTTTTTAAGCTATAATTTATGTTTCCATTTTTAGTTCGATCTATAATAAAGGCGTGTTTTAGTTTTTTTAAACTTATTAATTTATGAACTAATCTTAAATGCGTCATTTTTTTAGAATCAAATACCCAGTGGCATCCTATCAGTGCGTCGATACGAACTATTTGCAAAATGTAGGATCAGCCAACTGAAGGAAATCTGGAAGAGCCAAGATGGAAATATTTAATGCGGGAGGTGTAAAAAGTCGATGATATTTTTCACTAAAAAGTGCTCAATATTCTCTGAAACACACCTTTCCCTCAAAAACCATCCCTTTTTCACATATATAAAGAATAATTATTTGTATTAACCATGAACATTTTCGCTTTAGGATTGTAACTTAATTTTTTAGCCGCCAAATCTGGAGTGAGTGAGTGAATATTAACGTCGCACTGTTCAGCTACACGAGGCCTTTTGGCGACGGACCTCGTAATTTAGAACACTGTTCAAGTAACGAGGACGACACCTGAGCTGGCACCCCCTCTCCTAACTACCACACCAACGGGAGGACGTTTGAGCTCTCGACAGATTTAACGTGCATCGCTCCCCTATACGGCGAGTCTTTTGTGGTACTGGGATCGAACTCATGACACGCTAGCCATGATCCGATGCCTAGACCACTTGCCTACCGCCAAATCTGGAAATTGTTAATCCTGATGATTCTGATCAGAAAAATGGAACAAAATTATTAAATTATTGTATTGTCATCGATTCTTGACAAGTGTGTAAAATTCGACTTAAACCGACTTTTTAAAGTGGGTAAAAATTGAGTTCAAAGACTCCGTTATACAAGTGAAGCTAATAAAAACGTGTTAAAAAATCATTCAGGAATCACCAGCCACAAAGTTCGCGAACTTAACCTTTGGGCTATCGAATTCCGGGGTTAAAAGGTAATTTATGAATGAAATTACTGCTTTCGAATAAATTCGAATGTGTGTGTGATTGGACAGATGATAAAATTGCTTTGGTAATAAGGAGCTCAAGGGAAGTTGTCTTACCGGATGAAGTCTTCGAAGGAGACAAGAGATTCTAAGTTTTCATAGTAAACAGCCCATCCACACATTGGGGGACCTCTTACGAAACAAGCAACGTTGAAAGGACTAGAGAAGCACCCACAGAAGTTCAATGGTTCGATTTAGGATGCAACCGCAACTTCGAAGCAAACGCTAATTCAAACCTGTCGGGATGCGTCGCGACTTCAACCGACTGGGTAATAATTAAACCACACTCAAAAAACCTAGCTTGTGGTTTAAATTGCAGAAAAACTACCAAGTGGACAGTTAGAAATAATTCGCAATTTATTCAAATGAAAGTTTATGAAAAGAATTAGTATAAATAGCAAAGATAAGTGCCTACATTCACATTTGTACTTTCGGAGATTAAATAATAGATTTCAAAAAATAATGTTCATCTATCTACCAAAGCACTCAACATTATCTCATTAAATTTGAACTGAAGAACTTTCTTAAGGCTGTATTTGTTCGGTTTTTAAATGTTGAATCCAAATTCGAAATTTTTCACAGAAATAAAATGTCCTGTAAATTCGTATCTTTATGAAACGTCATACACAATGACCATAACATTTAGAACCATTCAATACAAAGATCTTCAAGAAAAAATTCGCTTACAATACGCCAAAGGTATAAAAAACATTACGCAAGATGAAACATAATATTAATACAAAGAAACAAATGACGATTTAAGAGAAACATAAAAAGAAAGGTTTCTTTAAGCAAAATTTTGAATTAATGTAAATAATGCTTAAACTAAACTCAGCCCATAGAGGGCCCAGACCTTCTGTGTCCATTTCAGTTCTCATGACCGTGGGCATTGAGGTGCATGACCAAATGCTCAGGTCAGGTGGTCAGTCTGACGCGAAGGATTAGCTCTCAAGCAAACTTGGTATTCATTTATTAACCCATTGAGTGAGAGTGAATATTAACATTGCACTGTTCAAGCTACACGAGGACTTTTGGCGACGGACCTCGTAATTTTGAACCATGGTCAAGTAACGAGGACGACACCTGAGCTGGCATCCCCCTCTCCTAACTACCACACTAGTGGGAGGACGTTTGAGCTCTTGACAGATTTAACGTGCATCGCTCCCCTACAAGGCGGATCTTCAGTGGTACTAGGCTCGAACTCATGACACGCCAGCCACGTGTCCGTTACTTTGACCACTAGGCTACCACAGTCACATCAACCCACTGAAGGGACGAAAGGCTGAGTCGACCTTGCCGAGTCCAGGGTTTGAACCCTGGGCCTGTGGCGTGGAAACGCAATACGCTACCACTCAGTCACAGGGCTGTAAATAATGCTAATGGAATGAAATTTCTACTTGTCACCTTAAATATAAAATAAAATACTCATTTATAGTGAAGTACAGATAGGTGAGTGGTCCTGGTCACGAACTAATGACAGGCGTTATTTCAGTTGAGTCTTACCGTCTCTAAAAATCCGCTTTTTAAAGAGACTTAAGGCCTCTTATCACACGTACACGTATTTGGAACAATTTTCCTTGAAAGCACAATTCCGAACAATTCCTACCTGGTTGCCATAGCAACGGCTCCGAACAACTTTCCCATTGAGCTGAAAAAATTGTTCCAAATAAAAGTTGCTTGAAATTCCAGCCAATGAGGTTCTTCGGCGCCCTATATCATAAACAAGATAATGGTAAAGATGGCAGCGTCGACTTCGTCAAACGCATCAGATATGGCGCATAATATTTTAATGGCGTATAGTATTTTAAATAGAATGGTGCTTCATTTCTGTCAACGCTCGTCAACAAAAGCGCGAGCGAAATAAAAGAAATCATATTGGATGTTCGTTCTCCTGTTGCTTTGAGGGGCGGACATTAACACACAATCAAAGCAGCGCAATGCATCCGAAAGAGCAAATTTCTGTAAAATTACAATCTTTTCCATTTTTTGAAAGTATTTTTTTATTAAATATTCATAGATCAGAAAAACCCTAGACTAATTATTAAAAGATATAAAAATATTCTTAAAAATTGGACAAAAATGTAATTTTTTTGTAAATTTGTTTATTTAGTCAACAAGGGGTTTATTGTTCGTCACTAAATAAGGATGTCACCCGACAACTTTTCGAAATTTTATACTAATCATGTACAGTCGAATCTGTTAACAGGCGGTTTTAGTTAAAAAATGACAATGGTAAGATTTATTTTTTCAAAAAAAAAAGTTAAATTTGAATTCTCTACTCATCAACAATAAGTGATGACGATCGCATGTTCTTCCCTATTCCTACCCGTAAGGGATTTTTTTCCATTAAACAATTTAAACCTGCAAAACAGAATCCAACTTACGAAGACAATTGAATTTACTAGTTACCAGTTAGAGCAAAAACACCAGTCAAAAGCCAATTTAAAAATGGTAATACAAATCTAAATAGAAAAAACACTTCACAGAACACAAATTTAACATTTTCGAATCAAAATTCTGAAAAAAAAATCAGACGCTGTCGACTTTCTTTCCGTATTTGAACATCACGAAACAGCACGCGAACTTACAAGTAATATCCATAGAGCCAAATTGTCGGGTGGCTAATAAAATTTTCTCTTTTGTTCAACTGGTCATAAACGGCGAGCCGAATTAAACGAGTCCAATTGAAAACGTCATGTAATGATTGCTCTGTTGAGGCAAAGTAATTGGGGAATCAAGGCATAACATTAAGACTGAAGGAAAGAAAGTGACCGTGAATTTATTCCTTTTTTGAATTTATAGGGACCAAATGGGTAAAAATTTGTAATCGCAATCGAAACGAGAAATCTCTTGGTCATTAAATCATTCAAGTCAATTGCTGAAATGCAAATAACAAAGCAAGGTTCAGTTGAATGTAAGGAAATAATTCTACAAGTAATATAAAAAAAAAAGTTTTAAGTTAATTCCTAGTTAGGTTAACAAAGAAAAAATTTATCTTAGTTACTTTTTATTAAATAGTTACAAATTTGAATATGTATATACACATGACAGAAACAATATTAAGCGACAAAATAGAAAGCGATTTTCCATTTACCTTTTTATATAGGGTGTTGACTATTTTTTTTTTTGTTACTGTTTATTCAGAAATTTAATTTAATTATTCCAATAAAATAGAAAAGTAAAAAAGAAACATTCTCAGAAATTAGACCATCCCAGGTGAGATTCGAACCCACGACCTTTGGATAAGAAGTCCAAAGCGCTATCCATTGCGCTACAGGAAGACAACGAGCGATTTTCTTTTTTACATATGGTGCTCGACTATTATTTTTGTTTTTAACTATTTATTCATTAATTAAACAGAATTAATAAAATAATTTTTGAAAAAACTGTATTAACATCAAGTGTCATTCACTACAAGTTTAAAAAATGTATTTGAACTTCAATGAATGAATGAAGCATTTTATTAACGATTAAAAATTTGAGCAAGATGCATATATAAATAGAAAAAGGGAGAGAGAGTGAACTAATAGTAGGAATTGAAAAAGAAATGGCATTTTTGATCTACGAGAATTCAATTAATACCACTTTCACTTTCTGACCAATACAGAAGTGAAATGTTTCTGTCGCTTTTTTTAAAAATACAAATTCAGATCGCATCAATATATTTAAATTTTCCAGGGTCAAAATACTATTAAAATATCAGTTATACTCACACACACAATATAAGGGATTCATATATTTTCAAAACTCCCAGATTTCTGAAACTATTAAGCAAAAACTTAACGAAATTTGACACGCTAATTTAAAGATGAGACGATGAAAGAAAATGGACAGACAATAATGGAAATTTTTTTTAAAGAGTTAATTAATCCATTGACACAAATTAATTTCCTTTCAGTCATTGATGCGACACAACCATTTCGTTCCTCTGCACGTCAAGATGAAAGAATGCAAGAATATTAATATACACAATGGGAATTTTTTGCTTAATTAATCCATTAACATATATTAATTCCCCTTACAACCACTGATATGACACACCCATTGTACTCATGGTGTGCAAGAGTTATTAAGAGGGTTTCACTTTTTTACTTTTTCTTTTTACGACCGCGTGAGTGAGTGGATATTAACGTCGCACGGTTCAGCTACACGAGGGCTTTTGGCGACTGACCTCGTAATTTTGAACCATGGTCAAGTGACGAGGACGACACCTGAGCTGGCACCTCCTCCTCCTAACTACCACTCCACACCAACGGGAGAACGTTTGAGCTCTCGACAGATTTAACGCGCATCGCTCCCCTACAGGGCGGGTCTTCAGCGGCACTGGGCTCGAACTCACGACACGCCGGCCACGAGTCAGTTACCTAGGCTACCGCGGCCTTTCGGAACAATTCAAGACATTGATAAAACGATACTAACACGCGATAGTAGTGCACATACTTTTCTAGACACAAATACAATTAGAACTTTCAATAAAATATATATGATAATGAAATTAAGGGGGATGCATTTTATTCAGTATATGATAAAGTTTTTTTGTTTCATAGGCATACGAGCAAAATTTATTTAGTAAAACTGCGCCAAGCAATCGGTAATTCCCGAAAAAAGGGGGCAAAATTTTTACCCAACCCCTTAGGAATAACATGGAAACAGGATATTTTAGTGCTGGAGCCCTCCCCCCCCCCGGCCAACCAAAAGAGAGCTAAGTGGATAAATGAATGAGTCTTCGCCGAGGGGAACCTTTGGTTTAAATCTCAAAGCAGAGACTCGAATACATTTCAAGATATTACAGATTTAAAAAAAAGTTAAAACGTTGAAATAAAATACAAGGAATGACCCTATGAGCAAGAAATTTAATGAGAATATACAATGGAGGCAGAGGGATCGAATGAGCTAGGTCCGAGCGGACTGAGAGGCTCAGGTGTCGAGCTAATGGCGAAATGCTGTCCAGGAGGGGAGGCACATGGGGGGTCGAGTCCTAGTACTTCGTAACTAAACAGAGAGCACTATCGATTCCCCAAATATCAACCCCATATCATCAAAAAATGGCACCATAGGATTAACATGGAATTGATATTTTAGTGTGTAAGCCCTCCCCTGCCCAAAGCAGGTCATCATTAGGAAAGAAACTATGAAGGGGGGACAGCCAAGTCGATGGACGCCACCGCGCGTGCTCATCGGTCAAATCAAATAGCGCGCATTTCCGTCCCTTTTCACGAAATCACTTCCACAAATATCCAGCAACCGACAGGAAAGATGTTACACATCAAAAACATGTATCTGGTCTAGAAAAATTCTAAGTGCAAAAAAGAAAAGAGGGTCCATAATACAAACAAGTCTCCGAGGCATTCCAAAGGGACGAGTCACCCGCCGTTCAGCAAAAACAGGAAACCCAGGGGGAGAAGGAGCACTCAAGCACTTTGGGATTGTAAGTACTATACTTATCTAAAGGTAAGCTCCTCAGGGATATGTCTAAAAGTCTTTATAATGAGACCGGCCCAGATAATTCTACATCTTTCCTCAAATAGATTCCTCGTCCCTTTTGGATCAGAAATATCAAAAATAAAAATCTTTTCCTTAACGAAGTGAAAACACGAAACTTAACCCAATGTAATATACTTGCAGTCTACATATATTTTTCAGTAACTTTTTCCCCGGCAGAAAAAGAAATATTTATTTTTCCTTTAAAATACATAACCTCAAGGAGTGTTGACTCAGAATTCCATGTGGTGACTGGATGTGGTGTCTCAGAGTAGGAACAACACAACCGCAACATCTTAAATAGAATACAGCCTTATTTTATAGAGCATCTTTGGGTGCGGCATCGACATAAATCCTTACTTTCGAATAAAGATTGCTGAATAAATCTGAATTTACTTCGTTAAGTAGTTTATGCAGCGGGAGTGTGTTATCAACATATTTATTAAATTGGCCTCCAAATTTGATTTCAGTTTACTTCACACTCTGAAGCAACACAATGACTATTGGCGACAGTTGGATGAATTTTTTTGGCGTAAGAGCGAACTGTGGCTGGCTGCGCCAAATACCATTGGCGACGGACATCGCCATTTTGAGCCTCGGTCAAGTGACAAGCCAGCACCTCATTATCAACTACCATACCACATCAAAGCGAAGACTTTTAGCCACGACAGATTTAACGTGCCTCAGTCTTCAGTAGTATCAGGACTCGACAACACCGGCCACGAGTTCGTGACCATGGCCATTAGATTACCACAACCTCGAGGTTAATCCAGCAATAAAATTAATAATTGTAAGAATCACGATTAAAAGAAATTATATGGGTCCTAGTGAAGATTAAGGTCCAGAGACTTAGGTGTAGCATAAGAAAGTAAGATCAACTTTAGTACTCAGGGGTCTTTTAAGGGAACCTAGTACTAAATAATTTGCACCGTCTTTATAACCCTGTGGCCTTCAAATATTTTTTTCAATTTCTACTCTATTAGCTCTCTCTCTCTATATATATATTTATCTTGTTCAAATTTTCAATCGTTAATAAAATTTATTCTATTCATTAATCAAGTTAAAATAATTTTTTTTTTAAACTTGTAGTGGATGACACTTGTTAATATAGTTTTTCAAATATTAACTCATTAATTACCGGTTTTAGACGCCAACTTAAGATTTATCTAGATTGTTGTACCAATGTAACTGTTAAAACAATGACAAAAGTTGTCGTCGAAAACCGGGTTTTCAGCGAAACTATCCAAACCGGGTGTGCATTGTTACAGCAATGCAGACAAATCATGTTCTTTTTTCAATTCCTACTATTAGTTCGCTCTCTCCCTATGTATATCTTGTTCAAATTTTCAATCGTAATAAAATACTTTCTATTCAACCATTCTAAGTAGGAATTTTTACATTACTTGTTTATTGAAACAATTACAAATCAATCGTTTTTAACGTGCAAAAAATTCAATTAATTTTTGTTATTCCCCTTAATCACCAAGGACATTACATAAAAAAATTGAATAAAAATTTTTTAAACCACTCGATTTCGATTAGTATAACGCTGCAGTCACAAAATATACAATACGCCATACCTCTAGAATCTCATAGAAATCTACGCAAAAGACGAAGAATCTTGTTCAGTACCAAAATGAAGGACAAGTACAACAAACAATGTAATATGCATCATTCTCTACTTCCTCAGAATTACCATTCCAGATCTTTAAGCCATTAAATCATACTAACATTAGGAAACCTAATCCTTTGATTGATTGGTTTCAATTAACGTCGCTTTAAAACTCTACGAGGGGCATTGGCAAAGAACAGAGCAATTTTAAAGGGTCACGGTTAAGTGATAATGACGACACCCGAGTAGGTATCTTACTCGCAATATCTCCCCGCCACGCTTCGTGGAAGCTTTGATTCTCAGCCCTAGTTTGATGAAACCAGAGCTACTCCTACACAGTGACGCATTGAGACTTTTTGAAGCCTTATGCTCCAATGCAAAAATAGGCCCCTTTCGAGACTCTTTCAGCAGACAGTTTTTACATTACGTTGACAAATATTCGTACAAACGGTAAACAGTAACAAATAAATAGGCGAGACTCACAATCTCGCAAACCTAGACTTAAACCGACTGCCGCCTTTTCACTAAATGAGAAAGAATGGGTTGTGCATGGTGATAGGCCAAGACATGGACGATGGACGACATAATGCAGTGAGTGAGTATTAACGTCGCACAGTTCAGCTACACGAGGGCTTTTGGCGACGGACCTCGTAATTTTGAGTGAGTGAGAGAGTATTAACGTCGCACTGATTAGCAACACGCGAGGGCTTTTGGCGACGGACCTCGTCATTTTGAACCATGGTCAAGTGACGAGGACGACACCTGAGCTGACACATCATTTTCTAACTCACCAACGGGAGGACGTTTGAACTCTCGACAGATTTAACGTGCATCGCTCCCCTACACGACGGGTCTTCAGTGGTATTGGGCTCAGACTCATGACACGCCGGCCACGAGTCCGTTACCTTGACCAATAGGCAAACACGGCCTATGACATAACGCAGTCTTGTCACGGTTGCGAATTGTTATACAGTCCGAAATTCCCAGTTTTACGGAGAAGGTGTCCGAAAATAACCTTAGAAGATTAAAATTTTGGGGATCATCATGATCTCACTGAGACCGAGTCAAAAAAAGAAGCAAGCCCCCCTCCCCCCCAAAGCCGAGCCCTTGATCTTGGGCCCAGTCGGCACATGCCTTGAAACGTCTCTGTTCGTACATGCCAACCACGAAGCTTAGGGCCTTAACCCAATCTCAGCCCTAGAATGTAAAAAGTGACCCTTGAATATAAAAAAAAATCCTCCATATCTAACAATCTTAACCAGATCATAGATAATCTAACAATTGCAGATGATCCTTATTGTTTCACTTGAACATATCTGCAGCCAGCTTGTTCTTTCAAAAAAAAAAAAATATACCATAGCATATTTATACAAAGCAGACCAATAAAAACAGATAGAGCGAAAACTTAACAACGAAAGAAATATTTCCGCGCCTTATCAGAAACATATCTCCCCCCCCCCAAAGCAAATATACAAAAACCACTTTTTCTATCATATCTCAAAGACCATCATTCTCAAGAGGATAAGCAAACCACACATCTAAACCGAAATACAAAAGAAACTTCTTGATTAGAAAAGGGAGCTTCTAAAAGAAGAAAAAAAAGTTGTGATGAATGGGGTTTTTATTAATTCTGCGAATGAGTTGTTAGCCATATAAAACTACAATTGGAACGTCCTACTGCGAGAGCCATTGAAGCACGACATGTATCCAATTGTTAAGAAAATAGTTCATCAGAAAAAAAGATTGCGTAACTTGGAAGTTTTATGAAATAATTCTTGCTAGAAAGTGATTTATGGTACATGCAGTGTTGTGCCATTTTCTGAAGTAATATATATTGCAATCAAATCACAAATTATTAGACAAATTATAATATAACTAGAAATTAATAATAGAGCATATTATATTTTGAGCGATGATAATATATATTACCTTATTTTAAATTTTCTTAATTTCCCCAATGATTGAATGCAGAGCATTACTTGATATTACATGTGATAATATTCACGAGTTGAATGAATGATTATTGAAGCCGCATCTAGAAGCTGAACGAGGTTATTGGCAATGGTGCCTCGTAATTTTGAACCACGGTCAAGAGATAAGGAAGGTATTGATGGGTAGCGTGAGAGTTAAGAAATTAAATGATAATTACGTCCACAGCCAGTAGCGCACAAAATTTTTCAAGGGGGAGTCCAAGGTCGAAAGTCCCCCGACTCGTATCAACCTCAAGAAAACACCAATTAATTCTTCTGATTTTGTCATGAAAAATCGGTAAAAAATAAATTATCGAATTAATAATTAGCATTAATTAATAAAATAAATTGTTTATTTCAAGTACTTAATTAAATTTTACATTATGTATATACAGGGTTTCATCAATCGAAAAAATAATGGGATTTGGGGGGTCCGGACACCCAGACCCCCCCCCGCGTGCGCCACTGTCCACAGCTATTAATTACAATATGTACATTTGGTTACAAGTTTTTAAAACTATTGATTTTTTCCATTCTACAGAATGTTATTTGTGAAGAAGGAGGCAACACAGCATTTCTTTCAAGTGTTTCAAAACGGACTGTCTCTCCACTCTATTGGTGCAGGGCGATCGCTTCTTACACCTCGAATTATACTCGGGGTTCCGGCTCCGGTCATCGGTTGTCGGCATGATGTCAGATAAAAGGACTTCGCAATACTTTAGGGGTGAACGTGTGGATATGAATTGCGTAATGCTATCTACATAGAGAGTTGATCTCGTAGCTGCGTGGCGGGAAAACGTTGCAGCACTCTTATCTTATAGCTTCCACACTACGTCAACATGAGAGTGAATGAGAGAGAGGGAGAGTTATTTAAATCGCACTATAAAACACAAGAGAAAAGGGTATTGGCGACGGACCTTGTAATTTTGAACCACACTCAACGGGAGGACTTTGAGCCTTGACAGATTTAACATGTACTATTCGTTCAGCACGATGATTCTTTAATGAAACCACGACTTAACAACGCCGGTCAATCGAAATCACGTCTCGGCAGTTCTCAACTCGGCCGCCAGACTAATATGACTACCTGAATTGAGTCTAATTCAATCAGATAGAGCAAGGGAAATAGTTTAACATTAACGGTTTTCAGAATCACAACGAGAAAAAATTACATGATTTGTTTAAACATCTCGCTGGTGATTACTACATAATAGGAATAAAAGGCCTCCGGGACCTTCTCTTGGTCCATAAAGAAAAGAAAATCTTTTGCATATCTGATTTGTATTATTTAAAGAAACGGGTTTGTTTATCCCTTTATATTCATCATAAAAGGTTTTCAACAGTACTTCCAACTCAAAAGAATAAAAATTGAGCATATAGTGTGAAAAATATATTGTAGATACTGCATCAGTTTCAGGAGCTTTTTGAAGCTTAGCCGTCTTCATTTTTTTTTTTTTATGTAGTCTAAGTCACGTATAAAATTCAAAATGAGAAAAGGAGAGCGATTAAAAAAGACATCTCTTTCGCGAGTTTAAAATATTGTAATCGGAACAAATTTGAAAATATAAAAAAAAATTCTTTAATTTTATAATAGTTGATGAGTGAGTGTTAGTAGGTAAGCGTCGCGCTAATAAACAACACGAGGGGTTTGGGCAATGGACCCAAGTTTGAGGTTAATAATTTTGAACTGAGGTCAAGTCACGGGAATAACACCTAAGCTATCACCCCTCCCCAAACTTTCACACTACGCCAGCGTGCATCAGCCGCTCTACACTAGGAGGTCTTCAGTGGCATTAGGTCACGAACTCGAGACACACCGGGTACGAGTTCGTGACCATGACCACTACATCCCCTTTATAATAATTGAAGCAGGATATTTTGATTCATAAGCGGATTTCTTTTCTTCATAAAGGAACCGATTTTAACTATAAACAAAAGCGTGCTTTTAAGTTATAAGAGGTGGACTTTTAAAAGGCACATAAGACACTTCATTTTTTCACATCACTTCACTAACTTATTAAATTTCTTTTCACTCTTTGCCGAACATAATTAGATTTCACTCTGCTCGTTTATGCTCAAACTTCTGAAACTTGTAGCTGTGTTTACATGTTAATTCCTTAAGTAATTCAAACGCACTTGACAAGTTCGCCATATTTTTTACGTTGCTGCCGATAGATTAAATGAATTCAAGTATATTTTATATTCAAAAATAATATCAATACAAATATCAGATGTTCTAGTCTACGAATTTATAATAAAATCCTTAAATTGAAAATATTTTTAAGGTAATATTTTGCTTTTACACAGCTCAAAATTAAGGGATGACGTTTGGAATCAATTTTATTACGAAACAAGCTATATCAAGAGTTAAAACAAACAAAAAAAATTTTATAATAAAAACTTATACTAGCTTTTTTATTAACTAAAACTAACTTTTTCATTCAACTTTAATTTCACCTCGTTAAAACACATACACAAATGTATTTAGGAACTACTTTAAACAACCGAGTTCTTTTAAACAATCATTTCTAAGTTATATAATTTAAAAGCTTTAACTCATTTTAGCTACTTCAAAAAAAAAAAAACTCTTGCAGGGTCATTAATAGTTTTATTATACAATATATTTTTCATTTTAGTGGTTTATTTCAACACACGCATCTGTCAACGGCTGCTGGGTTCTGACGGACTGTTGCCAAACGCTGAAAACAAAAGGCCAAATATGGTTTTTACGTTAAATAAATATTACATACATGTAACTATGGTAACGTGATGAATAATTATGATAAAGAGCATATATGATATTCCTATATGCAGTTTACCTATATACATATGTATGGCAGTATTCATATGTTTATGAAGAGCAATTTTAGCATTTATTTTTGAGATTTTTTTTACCAACCAAAGGCTTAAACTTCGTGATAAACCAATTTCGTGACAACATTCTTACATAGGATTCGGATGCAAAATGGTTAGATGGCCAACTGTGTCGATTAGGAAACAAGAAATTAATTCAAGGTAATGAAGAACAGGAACAAATAAAAAAGGCTGTTACTCAACTAGTTAACCAAATGACAGAAAAAAAGACCACAACAAACATATTTTTCTCACTGAAAAAAATTACTGTCAACTCTATTGTTTAAAACGTAATCCATTCAAAATGAGTTCGTTTTTCGTAGAGATTAGAACAATCAATCTTAAAACTGATCCATTAGAATGGAAATTTGGATGAATCACAATGTCTAAAAAAAACAAAAAAGGACAGACAAATCTCAGGCCATCTTTATTCCAAAAAGGATGGCGTGGTCTTTTTTATTTAAAAGCTTTTATTTACTGACAATGTATGTATGTATGTAATTTGTTCGGGTGGAATCTTGCAACTCAATTTTGAAGCTGATATCTTCCTCCCATTGAGCTGAAATTTTGTATACACGTTTAGTTTGGATGACAATGCATGTTTTGACCATTTATATTCCGATATTGAAATTAATTAAAAAGATATTAATTAAAAAACGCTAAAACTAGTTTTGGGCGCCAACTTGGATATATCTGCATTGTTGTAATAATTTTATTGTTTACAACAATGACAAAAGTTGGCGTCGAAATTCGGTTTTCAGCCAAACTGGAATTTCATAACGTTGCGCTATTGACAGTATTAATTAACTTTGTCTAAAAAATAATTACATTTCTACAACGTAAAACAATCTAATTTCTACAACGTATGCAATTTTTTTACAAATTTCTATCTATTTCCTTGGATTAAATTCAAAACAAAAAAGTAGAGCTATTTTTCAAGTAGATTGGTACATTGTATACCTTCTCAACGCTGCCAAGTTAAACTGAGATGGAGTATTGAAGAAATTCTTTAAATAATTTATCTAACTTTAATCTATGAAACTCAGACAAAAAATAATTACAGAATCGGAAAGATCATTTTTTTAATGTATCTTACCCATCAAAAAGGAATCCGCTAGGAAAACAATAAGAGAAAAATATTATCTAGAAATGCAATATATTTTCGATTAAAAAAATAATTTTACAATAAAATGAAGTAATTTTTTAAAGAAATTTTCTAATTTTAAGCCTACGAGTAATTTAAATATACCTCATTTTATCACCAGTAATCTAAACACACACTACGACATGTGTCCTTAAATTTAATTACAAATAGAATCTGTTAATTTTATTTGAATTTAATTATTGATTTTTTCAAAATCAAGTTTCTAAAGATGATCTGAGCAATTAAAAAAAATAGATTCTTACGTAGAAGATATTCAATGTCCAGCAAAAAATTATCATTATTTGATAAAACTTTCTTTTTTGATTACAAAATGCGTTTTTAGTCTTAAGCATTTTATTGATTAATACAAATATTTAAAGCCTTTTGAAGTTTTTAATAAACAATTCAAATTTTCTTCTAATATGTTAGAGAAATACATCCTTATCTTCAAAATATTTCAAATAAATAATATATTCTTTAAGTTTTTCAAAAATAGTCAAAATTTTAATTAAACATTTAATAACTTTGTCATTTATGAAGATAATCTCACTAAACCTTTTTTTTTTCGTGTGTAGAACAATGTTAGCCAAAATCTGCATGAAGATTGAAAAAATTGCTTAAAAATTACGGATTTAAAAAAATTGTGTTTTTAGTCTAATACCATTTTGCGAGAATTAATTCAGCTAAACCAGGGATGGCGAACCAGCGTTCAATGAGTTGAACAGGCTGAGAAACCTGTCCAGCGATAACTAAAAAGTAAAAAATAAATTAAATGTAAAAAAACTTTTTTAAGAACAAGCTTTTATTTAAACGCGCTAAAAGAATAAAATAAACTTTTCCTTTAAAACTTTTTTTACTATCAACTTATAACGTCATTACACAATTTATATGATATAAAAGCTTGTCGCGAGATTTACCTGTGTAGATAAACAAGTAAAATAAATAACTTGACCTGATGATTTTGGTTTTTAAAAATTCAAACTAAGTAAATATGAGTACTTAAATATTGCGACAAGCTTTTATATCATATAAATTGTGTAATGACGTTATAAGTGATAGTAAAAAAAGTTTTAAAGGAAAAGTTTATTTTATTCTTTTTAGCGCGTTTAAATAAAAGCTTGTTCTTAAAAAAGTTTTTTACATTTAATTATTC
>BMAO01002076.1:0-26624 GCA_019973975.1 Trichonephila clavata
TGAATTATAAAATTTTATCTTTGAATTAAATCCAAATAATATTGTTGACGCAACCTTTTTTTTCGCAAGAGAGCTTCCACTTTCGGAACTATACATTGCACAACCTTCATAACTGTTCCCAGTATTAAAAAAATTGTGCTTCATTTGTCTTGTTTATTGTAAGTTTTGATTTTTTTTCTTTCTGAATTATTAATCATGAATAATTTTTCTGAATCCTCTAGTTAAGTCAATATAACAAATATGTTTTTAGATGGGTTTTTCCCTCTCTCTTTTTATACAAAAGAAGTTTTAATATATTATTTGCAATTTAGGTATATTTTTAAAGTAATTGCATTATTGCTGATAGAAATATCGAAAAGGCGTTTCTTAAAAATTCTTTCGGAATATTTAAAATTTGGGAATTAGGTCAATAATAGGTGAGTTATTGAAATGTTTCCTTCTTTTCAATCTAGAAATAAATTTAGCACCATTATTTCATTATAATAAATTTATTTTCAAATGAGACTACATGTGTTAAGATTTAAATGTTATCAAAAATATTTTGAAATGACATTCTTTGCAGAAGCTGAAAGACGGGATTTTGTTCGATTGAGAAATATAATGTATTTCATATTATTATTTTAAATATTTTTGTCTTTTTGAGTATTTTTATAAGTGTTAATTTTAGTATTTATTATGATTATAAATTTCTAGTGTTATATTAATAAGAAAAACGGAAACTGTGTGTGTGTGTGTGTATTTTTCAGTAGGAGCAGTATAAATAGAACATTATATACTTTAGATTTAAATTTATTTCAATCCCTTCTATCTACTGTGCGTGCTATGTGGAAGGAAAATTAAAAAATTTAGACTTAATAATTTTAATTTTAAAAAATCTTACGTTTGAGATAAATTAAGGTAACGTGATATTGGTTTAATTTAAATGTTAAGTTTAATTACGTCACAGCTATTATTTACAGATTTACATCGAAATTAACTTAGATTATTAGAGTCCAAGTTCTGTTATTTTGTGAGGGGGGGGGGGGGGGTTCTGGCGTTCGTCTTCGGTGAAATTTTCAGACCATCTCTTTCTCTCTCCCTGCCCTCTCTAGGCTTCGGGGATGACAGCGGTTCCCGTGTCTTTAGCTTCGAATTACATCCGGTTGATGGGCAGAGAGGGGTTTAAGACAAGACCACGCAATATTTTTAAGGGTGCAGGTGTCAATTTCACGTGGGTGACCATACCCACAAAGAAGCCGAATCACAGCTGTGTTGCGGGAACGTCACAATGCATTAAACATAAATTAAAAGAAAGAGTGTTTCAACGAAAGTAAAATAGGGACTTTTTTATTCTCTGTTTTAAATTTACGATAAGATTTTGGAAAATCTCAAATATATCGAATTTTAATTCAAATGAGTCAATTTTGATGAATTAAAAATTTTTTGTATGAAAGCAATGCAATTTATTAATTATTTTTATACTTTCTCTACTCAATTGATATATATGTTGTTGAAAATTTTAGAATGTCCGAGGGAGGGCGTAAAGAAACTAAACAGCCCATTATAAAAGAATAAGACTGGAAAAACAAGCCCATTTTAAAAAACAGGCTGAAAGTTTACTGAATTACTTATAAGACACTAGAAAAAAAGGAAAGCAGTATAGAATGAGATTTAAACTTTCATGATTAGGATGTTGCAGATCAAATAAACAGAATTGATAGTAGCACTGCTGTAGTAGGGTGAGTGCTGAATATTAACGTCACACTGTTCAGCTACATGAGGGCTTTTGGCGTCGGACCTCGTCATTTTGAACCATGGTTAAGTGACGAGGATGACACCTGAGGTGGCACCCCTCTCCTAACTATCACACACCCAAAGGGAGGACGTTTGAGTTCTCGACAAATTTAATATGCATCGCTCCTCTACACAGCGAGTTTTTAGTGATACTGGGCTCGAACTCGTGACATGCCAGCCACGATCCGATACCTTAACCACTAGGCTACCGCGGCCACACTGCTGTTGTAGGAACTCCTCCAAAAATTCCTAAAATCACAATACTCTAACAATGATATTTAGTTCCGATCTGGGAACCTGGCCAGCTATTCTATCAGACGCCGATAGATGTTTTTTCAGTAAAAGAAGGACCCTCTAAGCCATTGACAAATTATATTTTCCTTATGACGACGCCGGTCGAACATTTAGCTCATATTGTTATACCAAAATTTTCAAAAACGGTGAAAAGGATACACGTAAATCGTTATTCCATTACAAAAAACTGTGCATATTGTTTTTGCAGCAAACTTGTTGTCTGTGTCATTAGCTTTCTTTCCATGGAATATTTTAAAAGCTAGTTCTTTTAAAGTATCTCGTTGATACTTTAAAAGAACACGAAACATCAAAAAACCATAATCAAAGCCACAAGTCTTGGATTGAATTCAGTCAGCGATTACAATGCTCTAAAACAATTGACAGTGACTCGAAAAGACTTACTATTACGATTATTGGTGCGATTTGCTTCTACGTATTGTAGAAACGTTAAAGGTACTGGTTCAAAATTGCTTAGCCCTTCGGGGTAAGTGTGACAAATTTAATTTGTCACACTTACTTATTTCAAATTTGGACAAATTTAATTCCAATATATAATGGTGATTTTTTACAAATAATTCAATTACTTACTAAATTTGATCCAGTAATAGAGGAGCATCCTCGAAGAGTGCTAAAAAGGGAAGAAGCTAAATACACTATCTAGGGAAAAATACTCAGAACGGAATAATTTCTCTTCTACATGAGAATTTTAAACTACATATCGTTCATAAAATGAACAAGCCAAATGTTATTAGATAATTTTATAATGCGCCTCTGATTTTAGTAAGATCGAACAAATGACGTTTCTGGTAAGATATGTATGCATTGAGAAATCTCATCTTAATGAAGTTACCGTTAAAATAAAAGAATTTTTAGGTTTCCTTCCAGTTTAAAGATTGATTGGAAAAGAACTTTCAGATATAACAGCTGAGAAACTTCAAAAATTAGGGCTAAATTTGCTAGATATGCGGGGGACAGGCCTACGATAACAAAGCCAATATAATCAGGGGTTCAATCCACAATCTACTTGCCATGTAGTAGCCACTCTTTAAATTTGATCGTTAATGACATGGCAAAATCATCCTTAGAGCCTGCACTATCTCGACAAAGTTAAAGGTATGCGGCATCGGCTTTCCCCCCCCCCTGCAATTTGACCAGTACATATAAGGAAAAATACGAAGAACCTTTCTTATTTCAATATGTTCATCCAATTTTGATTTAACATACACTAATATTGGTGGTAACACGATCAAGATAAGTGAAAGTAGTTATTAAGTTTTAGTGAAAGTACTGCGGTTGATTTTTGTTCAAATCAGAACTGTAGTGTATTATCTGTGATAAGTACAAAACTGTTATTTTATTCTTTTGATCCTTTGATATAATGTTCACTAACTCCTGTCCCCAGTTTCTGTTTCACATTTTAGAGGAGAATGCCTTCTATAAAAGCTCTTAATTAAATTTATGAATGAATAAAATGTTACACAGGGTGTTTCCTAAAAGAGTAGAAAAAATTTGGGCATATTGTCAAGCTAATTTAAAAAAAAAAACTCACATATAAGCATGTGTCCTGATGATTTGTTTCGGAAATAAGTACGAAATGTTTAAAAAATTGAGACTTTAAATTTAATTTTTTATATATTATATATATATATATAGATATTATATATATATATATATATATAAAATAGGATTTTCTTACAAAATTGGGTAATTGAACAGGTTTTTTTTTTGTTTTTTTTTTTTGAGATTTTTATTTTTACGAAGACCTAGAAGAGTGCTGCAAATAATTTATTTTATGTAATTTGCTCTAATTTTTTAACAGAAATGGGTATTTTTTTATGAATAATCCATATTCTTACACTCAATAATTAAAAGTCTTGAAACATTAAAATTTTTATGTTCAACTTTAGTTTGGCAAGGTTTACTATCAAGAATTAATGTATTGAGTAAAATGCTTCAAAATCTTAAATTAAACATCGTGGAATGCATTAAAGGCTTAGATAATCTTAAAAAATATTTAATTTTCCAAAGATCTGACGATAATTTAAAAATATTTGATGATTCAGCAGTAATACTTGCTACAGATTTAGGTATTCATCCCGAATTTTCCATCTCGAAGCTAAAAAAAAGGTGCGTTTCTTTGATTACGAGGCCAGGGATGAGCCAGTTTTAAATCCCTTTCAGCAATTCAAGACTAATTTCTATTTTGCAATTCTTGATCACACGATCTCTGCAGTAAATGAAAGATTTACCTTATTATCTGAGTGTAATTCAATATTTTGTTTCCTGTATGGGTTTCACAACATTTCTAATGATGATTTTTTTTTGAAAGCCTGAATGCAATAACTTCATTCAAAGATATTTTTCCTGGTAAAATATAAGTAACAGCCAACTGAGTTACTAGAAATTATAGTAAAAAATTATCTTATTCCCTGTTTTCCAAGTTTTGCTCAAGCAATAAGAATTTTTTTAACCTTACCTGTTTCTGTAGCTTCAGATGAAAGAAAGTTTCAGTAAATTAAAAATTACTTGAGAAATAGTATGACACGAGAAAGGCTTTCAGATTTGGCCATAATCTCAATTGAATCAGAAATCTCTGCAAAAATTGATTTAACCGAAACTATTAACAGATTTGCTTCTCAGAAAGCCAGAAAAGTTATTTTATAGTTACAGTAAAATCCGGCGTATAACGCACCCATATACTTTCTAGCTGCAATTGTTAGTTTTTAGGTATATTCACCGCGTACAACACGCACACCCTTTTTTGTGAAGAAACCTGAACCACACGTGCGCAATGCTCTTATATGTTTTAAAGTCCTTTATATATTCGAGGTATTATTCCTAGCGTTAGTAAAAAATGGTGTACTTTTAGAATTAAAACCCTTTAAGTTCATAAGGAATGTTATTTCTTTCACAGAAATAGTATTTTGATTTATGTAAAAGTCTGATTTTTCCTATGCTCATCTTTTTATATTTTTAAAGCTCTCATTTTTATACCCGGCTTAAAACGCACACCCGTACATTTCCATCTTATTTTTTGAGTTAAAAGTGCGCGTTATACACTGGATTTTACGGTATAATTTATTACTTAGTCTTTGCAGAAGGACTGATTTGTGTACTTTTCGTTTCACGAGATTTATGCCTTAGTATTTATTTTTATTAGATCGTATTTTCTGAGTAAATTCTGTTGTTTTGCAATTATAATTATAAAATATATGTTTTTATTTTAAAGGTAATATTTTTGTTAGTTTATTATTTTGTTAAAGTATATTATGTCACTATTATAACTCATTACCTGGCCAAAAAATTAAGTTTTGCACTTGTTTATTTGAGTTTTTATTAATGTTTTATTTTTTATTCTTATATAAGTAGATGAGTTTTTAGCGTCAACATTAAATATTAGTCAAAATGTGAAAATTTCTCTAGGGGGCGGCACATTAGGTGTTTGCACGAGGGCAGCCGATACCCTAGGATCGGCCCTGATATAGTATATATATATATATAGTATATATTTTGTTCAGTGGATTTTCATTGAGAACGAGTGTTGAGGAATTCGTATCCCAAGGAATAAATACTATAGGAGCGTATACGATAAATATGTTTTCATTTTAGAAATTCAATCCTTTCTTTTTCAAAGAAGTGACCGCCATAAGAATATTTTTGAATACAATCGAAAATTTAATGCTAGAATTTAGAGACCCATAACTTAATTTGAAAACAAGAATTATTCATATAACATCATGAAATGCCTAGGGAAAAGAGTGGGTAACGCAAGTAAATATTATATAAAATGAATAAATGTATAATATAATACATAATGTAATATAATATAGTTATGTTATATTATATTATATTATATTATATTATATTACAGTATAGTATAGTATAGCATAGCATATTATACTATAGTATAGTATAACATAATATAGTATAGTATAATATAATATAGTATAGTATTGATAGTATATTATATTATAGTACATTATATTATATTATAGTATAATATATTATATAGCATATTATATTATATTATAATATCTTATCGTATCGTATCGTCTAGTGAAACTGGACGACGACACTACTGAGAGACCCTCACACTCATGATTGTGATATACCATCATACACAAACATATTCCTTTGCAACCCAATTACTTTTGTTAACTTTTATTTAAGTTGTTTTTGTTTTGTTTTTTAAATAAACAGTTTTATACAAACATTCCAGGATAGGAATAAGAGACTCTTTGTTAATATATTTTCTTTCAAAATAAGATCTGTTTCCTTAAGATGAATCTAAGATTATAGTTTATTAAAGAAAATAATCTCTTAGTTCATATTAAAATTGGATATACCAAACAACAGTTAACTTATATATCTATTAGATTTTCTTTCTGATATGATTATAATTGTTACACTAAAATTATTTTTAAAATATATTGCTAACAATCATTCTTCAAAGATTCAGCCAAACTTAAGTAATGGGCATAATACTAAGTACCGGGTTGTTGTAATTAAAGTTACACTATTCAGGGGCCTGTAGAACTCGTTCTGCTTACCGGATTTTGATGAAACTTGGAATATATGTTATATGGACTATGGGGAAAAGGTTTCTGTAATAAAAAAATAGTGCAAATTTTGATCAGTAGGAGGAAATGTGGGGCCCAAAGAAGGACAAAAAATATGTTAGAATCTTTAAAATTTATCCAATTACAGAATATGCTCAATATGTGCTCCATTGACATCAATAACGTCTTGAGAGAGCATTATAGCGTTAAATGGTAGCGTGAAACAACTCACGAGGGATTTCAGCCACATGGCGTACAATGCTAGCTTTCTAATCATGTAAAGTCTTAACTCTTTCTCAACAAACACGATGTCTTAGAAATCCCCACAACCAGAAATCACAGAGATTTAAGTCGGGTGGGCGAGAAGGCCATGCATCTCGAAAATATCTGGATAATTACGATTATCGCCAAAGTTAGCACTAAGCAGTGCTTTGACTAGGCGCCCAATGTGTGGAGTTCCTCCATCTTGCATAAAGATAGTGGTTTTAAAACATTGCCGTTCCTGTAAAACAAGGATGATTAACGATGTCAAACGCATGCTGAATGATTCTCTGGCTATGACTGCAAGTTTATATGAAGGTTTTACAGATTTGCATAAGGAATATTTGATAAAAGCCACCTGGTGGTCAACATTTGTACAATTTTTTTATTGCAGAAATCTTTTCCCAATGGTCCATATAATATATATTCCAAGTTTTATCAAAATCCGATAAGCAGAACTGGTTCTACAGGCCTCTGAATAGTGTAACTTTAATTATAACCATTCGCTATATATACATCATTTTATAAAATTTTAGTAAACCTCCTCTTATATTTAGATTACGTTGATGCATGTCTGTTCTTACTGAATATCCTCCAATAAAATGTTCCCAAATTTCATTAACCTTTGTTTATGCGTAGTTACATTTGCATAAAATTATTTAAAAACTGTAATACAATAAGACGAAATTAGGAGAGTTATACACATATACAATTTAAAATCCATTTAAGTAAATATTTAATCCAATATGAGAATTTTTAAGGAGAGTTTAAATGTGCCTTTCAGTAACTGTAAAGCTCTTGAGCATTGAAAATTTGTAAAGTTCACAACGCTGTAAAATTCTTTAAATTAGATAGCTGATTAAATTCAAAATTTTTCATACAAACAAGGGGGCTATGGAAAAATTTTAATTTATGTTCCCATGTCGAGACTAACTATATTATCGAACTCTCACGCATTTTTATGCTCGTAGAATAAAGTGATATATAATTAATTTAGGATATTACTTACAAATTGAACTTTGATTTTATTATCTGATTTCCAGACGCTTTAAATGTTCAATACAAATAAAGGATAAATTTAGAATCTCTTAATAATTTAGTAAGTGCTGTTTAAGAAAGCACCTTCACTTTTAAGTAGCTGTAAATTATAGAGAGTATTGAAAATGGCTAAACTGCAATTGTTTGTGACCTGTTTGAATTACTTCACATATTCCTAAAGAATTCTTAAGTTATTTTAACATCCTGTTAGTTTCAATATTTATTTAACTATAAACAGATCTTGCATAAAAAGGTTTTTTTTCTTGTTATATCTGAAGATGAGTTAAGATTTTTCAACGAAATATATAGCTTAGATATTTAGTAACTATTTTAAAGTTTAAGTGCATCTCTCGTAAATCAAATCTAGTTTTGTACAAGGATTTTAAGTAGTTAATAATTGTATTAAAACTAGCTATAAATTGTACTATGCATTAAAATTCGTAAAGTATTTGACTTTTTAATAACGCAAAAAGACTACCAAGATCTATGATTTGCAACAAAAAAAAAAAATAAATCTACATTTACTTTTTAAAAAGTAGAGGTAATTTTATATATACAATGTAATCAACGTTTTTCAAAATAAAAAAAAAATTATTCAAATTTGCGTTTCATATCGACTATAACTAATATTTGCATGGATATAATTTTGGAAATTTTCCAGTAAGCTTGAAATGAATAAGGATTACGTGATGACACAATAATATTTAAAAAATCCTTTGTATAACCTGTCCTTATATAAAAAAATAAATACAATTATTTGTTAAGGAATAACGTATAACTATATTCTCTTAGTATTGTTCCTCAAAACGTTAATGAAATAATTGATTTTCTTACTGGATCTACTCGACTTACAGCAGGATTGTAATTAAACCATTAGGGGACGAACTGGACTTAAACCGAATTTGTATTTTTCAACAATGTTTTCAATTAAACGTGTTTTAGGTATAATATGAAAAAAGTCAGTCAATATACATATATATGATATATTATAGGTATCATTTCTAAGAAATTGTTTACCAATACAGCTACCTTTTTTATTTACTTTTTTACTAGTCATAAGTACGGATAGTTGAAAATTGCAATGGGAAAAAGACATATTGTTTAAATAACAATGGCATTTTGAGAGAAAATACTGTTATAACTACGCGCTAGAGTACAAATCTTAAACAACAAACTGTTTTTCAACATACAACCAGGGAATTGTAGAAAAATACTTTATGCTATCAATACACTAAAAGGAAACTCGATAAAAAGGTGATGTATGTGCACATATCAGGAGCAGAGGCAGCTCTATATGCATCCAGATAGTTTTTTAATACAATGCTAGCGCCATCTGTTATGTAATATGGAAACTAAAATAATTGAATAGTCCTATACTATTTTTGTATAGCTGTATTATCGAATGATTATTGCTGAAGTTCTTATTGCATTTTATTTACATTTTAGATAATTTTTACTTTTCATTTCTAATATTTTTGCTTTATTTTATTAATTGTTTCATAATCTTTCTTGTTATTTTAATTAGTTAATTTGTTTTTGAATTTCTGTAATTAACATTTTTGTACTTATTGTTTTCTTAAATGGAGACTGAAATGAATGTACATAACAAAGACTTAAACTGCTCATTTTGCATAAAACAAAAACTTATAATGCCCGTCATTTTTAATATGTTATTTTCCAATGTATTTCTACATTAAAATGCTATTTTAATTGAACATGACTGAAAATAATTTTTTTTTAATACGACATATAATTTTGCAAAATATTGATAGCATTTGTTACGACAAGATTGCTCTCTCAGCTTAATCATTTAACTATTGGCATAAATATGAAATTAAAATATGATATCCTGGTGATTATAGGCTGCGGTGGCCGAGTGGTCTAGGCATCGGATTATGGCTAGCGTGTCATGAGTTCGATCCTAGTACCACTAAAGATCCGCCGGGTAGGGAAGCGATGCACGTTAAATCTGTTGAGAGCTCAAACGTCCTCCCATTGGTGTGGTAGTTAGGAGAGAGGGTGACAGCTCAGGTGTCATCCGCGTCACTTGACCATGGTTCAAAATTACGCGGACCGTCGCCAAAAGCCCTCGTGTTGCTAATCAGTGCGACGTTAAAAAATATTCTCTCACTCACTCACCCTGGTGATTATATTTGATTTCAATATATTGTTATGTGTATTGAAAAAAATAGCTTAAATGTGTGTGTGTGTTGTATTAATATAATATTAATACATGTACCTCTTATATTATATTGAGAAAGAGTTATTCTTAAAAGGTACTTTTAAAAAAACTACTTGATAAGAGTTGACATATTATTTAATTCTTTTGAAAAAAGAATAGAATACAAATTTAGTGGAATTAATTTACATGTGTTATATAAAAATTTAGGTTATTTTTCTAATATTTATGTTTTAATTTTTCTTCACGCAAAGCAAAATTGTAGGTATTTTAATGAAAGTTACAAAATCCAATATATTTGACTTTTTTAGTTATATTTATTTTATAATACAATAAATTATTTTTCATCAACGAAATTAATTGCAGATTAAACTGAGGTTTGAAAATAATCAAGAGATATATTCACAAAAATAAATAATATTTTGGACAACAGATGGCGTTTGCATTGCATTAAAGAAAACTATTTGAGTGCATATAGCGCTGTCTCGATCCACTCCTAGGAGCAGGACGTTAAAAATTATAGTTTAAAAAAACTAAAAAACACGCTTTTATACTGAATCGAACTAAAAAGTTAAAAAATAATTCTTAATATGGGAATAAAATGATTAACGAGAAAATGAATGTCATTGGGGTAAAAGCGTGGGTGTTTTGTACTACATTTTTACGCTAACTCAGCTTTTCGGATTTGAAAGAAATTATAATAATGATACATTTGTAGAACACCCCACGCTTTACCCCAATGACATTCATTTTCTCGTTAATCATTTTATTCTCATATTAAGAATTATTTTTTTACTTTTTAGTTCGATTCAGTATAAAAGCGTGTTTTTTAGTTTTTTAAACTATCATTTATTCATTGTTGAAATTATCCTTGAGTTTGATATTTGAAGCTGGAATTAGTCTTGCTCTTTAATGGATATTAATTAACGAGTTTTTGAAGTGTATTTATTTTCTCTCCATATACGGGGCTTCGGATGAGTCTCGTGTCGTTATATTAGATTCCGTCTCTATAAAACAGGTCAATCAAATAAAAAAAAAATTCCTCCTTTTCGTTTTTTTATTCACTTTTCATATTTTCAAGCATTGTCATCCACTTCTGAGCTATGGTCCAAATTTCAAGTCTCTAGCTCATCAGAAAGTCACACAGTTTAAAATCAATTACAAAATTCCACCCGGACAGACATTAAAGAAAGCGAGTTAATAAAAACCTGATAATATTAAGTGTCAACCTTTTTTCACCTTTTAAAAGTATTGTTATAATTTAATTCGTATCATCACTTCTAAACGTATTGCTTTATAAAAATAAAAAATATTTAGCAGTTAGAACGCAAATTATTTTTTTTCCACATGCTCGAGCCTTTTTTTTTATTTTCATTTTCAGAAAAATGTTTATATTATGGTTACTAATTGCTAACACACACCCACCCTCAACTTTCTCAGATACAGAACACTTCTTTTGCTTGTTTTATTTCTTTTAACTGCAAGTGTATTTTATACTTGCATATATAATTAGCGTTAAATTCAAAACACTATAGGGTTACACCTTATTCTTTTAGTCGCCAAATCTGGAAATGATGTAGGAAATTAGTCGCCATGTCTGAAAATGGTATATGGAACTAGTCGCCAAATTTAAAAATGATATATGCAATAAGTCGCCAAATCTGGACGTGATATATGGATTTGTCGCCAAATCTGATTATTCTTATTCCTGACGATCCTGTAAAGGACAATGGAATAAAATTATGAAATTATTGTATTGTCATCGGTCTTTGACAAGTGTGCGAAATTTCGAAAGAATCCGATCTTTTTAAGTGGGTAAAAATCGAGTTCTCTAAGATTCCGTTACATGCAAGTGAAACTTATAAAAGCGTGCTAAAAAGGATGTAAAGTCATGCTAAACGCTAGAGTCAAAGCAATATAAGCATACGATGTGTAATTTGACAAGTGCTGCCCAGGAAATTAAAACTGGCATAAGTGTTGTATCACAAATTCAGAAAGCCTTACATACATAGCTATAAGAAGAGTTGATGGTGTTGGCAACTCAAGGAAACAAATAACAAGAAATGACCTCTATATCGTTATTCAGGCCAAAAGGTTGCTGAAATAGACAGTGTCAATATTGCTCAGGAGCTACGTACAGAAATTGAATGATGGATGTTCCAGTTTATTGAAGTCAGCTGTCTTCATAAAAGTAGCCTATTAAACCACTGTCTGGAACGCTGAATATCAGTAAAAGCAACCCATAAGTTTTATCGTTTACAGTGGTGCAATGAACGTAACGAATAGATTCTCATCAGTGGAGTCACTACATCTGTACAGAAAAGAATCATTCAAGCTTAACAAACGATTCTCAGCACCAATTGATATCGATATAAGAAGGATTGAGGTAATGGGGCACCCTTTCATCCTCTTAACATCTGGGAAAAGACCAATTGAGTGGTCCTAATGTGCTTGATATGCATAACGTAATGGTGATTGGATAGACAGATCTCCATATTACTGACAGAGGCTCACTTACCCGATTTCTTTAATTATGTGAAGTTATCCTTCCATTTTTGCAGACTTTGTTTTTATGGACGAAAACGCACAGACACACGAGATCCATGCTCTTCAGAAGCTTCTAAGGAGGAAAGATATCCGTAGAATGGATAAATTCCACTCTGGTTTAAATCCAATTTAACATCAGTGGAATATTTTAAAGAGATCTCTGGTCACGATCGTATTCTCTGAAGAACAACATTAAGTAACTCATTGGGAAATAGGAACTATCTGTAAGATTATTGGATAATATTACAGACTGGCATGAAGGAACGATGAATGAACCATTGCAATTAAAGATATCGTACCACTTACTAAGGTAATTTGTTATGTTGCTCCACTCTTGGCCAGGTAGTGTTTTGTATGAACTTTCATTCTGTCAATAAAGTCTTTTTCTGACTCATTTTCAGGTATCTATGTTGATGTTTTGCGGAATTAAGGAAGAACTGGAAAGTTAATTGCTTAAATTTTCCACATTAATGTATATGATGGTTTTTGTTATTGGATTATAAGAATTTGTTTTTCCCATTTAGAGATTTTTTAATTTATTAATATACATAATCTTATGATACGTAAAGTGACGCACTAAGAAGGAACTATTCGAACGTGAAGAAAATCACTAGATATGACGTATATATATTAAAAAATAAATGTCAACAGTATCACAAGAATTGAAATCTTATTTAGAAAATACAGCCACAAAAAATAATAATAATATGTTTGTCCACTTCTGGCTCTGTTGCGAGTTTTTATTTAGCTGGACATTGACTTGTACAATTGGCATATATTTTCATGAGTGGGGGGGGGGGGACTGCTTAAAATGCACATTCAATTTTGAGAGTCGGACTAGTATGATGTAGGGATGGTCAAAGACGAGCTTTAGAGTAAATGTTAGTTCTCAAATTAATGAAACATAGAGTATCACTATAGGGCTTAGATCTCGACAACCTGATGTAAAAATGCCATGGATGTCAGTGAAAACAGTTAGGTTATTAATGAAAAT
Source organism: Trichonephila clavata (assembly GCA_019973975.1). Classification (NCBI taxonomy): domain Eukaryota; kingdom Metazoa; phylum Arthropoda; class Arachnida; order Araneae; family Nephilidae; genus Trichonephila; species Trichonephila clavata. The sequence continues at coordinate 13,646 of BMAO01002076.1, forward strand.
GGCACTTCCTATTATAATTCTGATTGTTTGATTATATATATATATATATCGTAAAAAACGATTCAATAAAGAGATTTTATTCAAAAGACATTAAATTGTGAACTATCAAATAAAATAGCACCCATACCATAACCTCCTGTTTCCATCAAAGTTAAAAGGTGTTATCTCTGAGAGAGATTTGAAGCACAATTCAGGAAAATGTTGGAAAAGCAACAAGACAAGCCCCAGAGAGGCGTGCTGAATGTGACCGGGGGTTATCTTGCTGGGGAAGCCGCCCATAAGTTCTTGATAAGAAAGCCAATACAATGGAGCATAATCTCCTCGACGTATCGCTATGCTGTAAGGGTGTGATTGATGACAACGAAAAACGTCTTTCTATCCAATTCAATAACATTCCATAAATTTTAGGCTATTGTATGTTGAACAGTATGTTGGATGATAGTCAATTGAATATCCCACCACTGTTCTGGATGCCTCCAGAGGCACATCTTCGTGGCTCATTCCAGCTAATTTCGAAAAGGGATACATCTCTGAAAACAATTGTACTAAAATCCGGAAGATTCCAGATTGAGAGCCTCCGGCACAATTATAAATGTGCATGGCAGTGTGTAATGGTAATGGTTCAGGCAGCTGAGTCATCAGTCAATGGTTATTTGCACGTTGAATCGTTGATTGGAACACATCAAGAGCTGTGTGCATCAATCGAATGGTTACTCTGAAATCGCGTTCTGTCGTTGCTTTTGGTCCATTGCTACTATCTCGAGGCTCTGAATGATTGTGATTTTTCCCTTTTTTCCCACTACCGTGATCACCCTGCATTGCGAGTCCTCTCTGAAATGGAAACATCTACTCATACTGTTCATGGTTCCGTCTGCAGGGCGAATTGGTACACTTCACGTGAGCCTAGACCATCATATTCGCATGAAAGTTATCACTTTAAATAAAATGTCTTCCTTTTCTTTCACCATCTGGATGTTCCGCTATGATGAGCTGAAAATCTAGCTTAAGGGTGAGCATTAAGTCGATCATGATAGACCGGTGGATTGCCAAGATATTTTGGGGTGACCACCTGAAGATTAGAAGTTAATAATTATACATCAAAATATTCAAGATTGTCTGACAGTATGCAGACGAAGACTATGGACTATAACTACGAGAACTAACTTTAGATGAAAATGTTTTAATTTTTAATGTATTTTGAATTGTTTGATAATAAATGCAATCATTTGATATTATTATATTTGTGGCTATTATTCTTATGTTTGTATCTTGCGTTTTGTTTAAAAGCTGTCTCTCAAGTGTAAGTTTTTTTTATTGTAGTTATGGGTAAGTGCGTATTGTGTATTTATTATCAAGTTATGATAAATATTCTAGGTCTTTTAGCTCACCACACATACGGCACTCAGTGAACCACAACACCTTGAAAAAAGTAGAAGTAGCCCGGAACCTAAAAAGTTTTTCCCGCCCCTGCTCTAATTAGTCCATTATTGACCGCCAAAAGTTAATGATTTTTATATTTTAAGATTTTCATGTAAATTTATCGTACTTGTATAACTACTTTCTCTGGTGTGTTTTCTTTTTTCAATAGTGTATTTCGAACTTATGCATTTATATAAAATTAGAATGAATACTTTTACTTTAGCCTTATGTAAACACCACAAATATTTTTTTTAAATCATAAAGATTCTGAAAGGAGTACTCGTATTTACAATACTATATGTACTGTTTAACAATTAAATTACTCAAAATTTAATAGAGAATTTTCAATGCAATTGAGTATTTGCTCAACATAAAGTATGTATTCTTTACTTTCATAGAAAGGCAAGTTCATATTTGTTTGCTTTCAATGAATATTAATCTGATGAGATTCTCGAGAAGTGATTGACGTTTTTATTGACTTTCCATTAGTTTCAATGAATCAAGATATTTATTTTAAAATCACCAGTTTATATTCAACTTCAACTTAAATATTTAATCATTTCATTTAATCCGAGTAAGGTAGGGTAGATAATAGAATCTTGCTCAATGTTTGCGTTCAGATCTGCTACATTTTATACGACTGTGTTTTTTAAGACTGATAATAGTCAGATATATATTAAAATTGAAAAGAATCACATCATATATGTCGATTGAAATAAAAAAAATATGAAAGAAATAATAATTTTCTACCGTAAGGAAATTTATCAGTAACATAAATTTATTCGTTACAGAGTTAGAAGCAAGACAACTTACACTAAAATAAATTTTTGCAAAATAATATAGAAATCGAAATGTTTGAGGAAAAGTAGTGTAATTAAAAATAGAATGTTTACTAATAGATTTAAATACTTTATTTAAACTATTTCTCTTAAATAAAAGAACAGTTTCCTTACTATGTGATTAAAAGTTTTACCTATATGTTTTATGATAATTAAGAATTAAGCTAATAAGTCTCAAAGCAAAAAGCATTTCGTTCATTTTATAGACATCATCCACAGAAAGAAACTTACTAAGATATAAATGTAAAATTTGCAATGACGATGTGAATAGTCACATTATAAAGAAATAAACGAAAAATTCATATATATATATATATATATATACTAGCTGGTACACCCGTTCTTCACACGGTTCAATTGAAAAATTAAACAAAACAGTTTGAAGGATCAAGAAGTTTTTAATGAGTTAATTTTACTTGAATTGCAAATTAAACAAAAAAAGCTTTTTGCATATCTCAGCTGAACAAATAAAAAACATATTTGTTAAATTTCAAGTCTGAAGATCTAATAGCTGATAAAAGAATATTTTTTATTTATAACGCCCCGTAATTCTATTGTGGGTCGATTTTTGAAAACACCTTCCTAAACTAATCTTTACTCAGCAAAAGTAACATATTGTTACAAATTTTGTGTAATGAACGCTTAAGATATTATGAATAATTTATATCTGGGTGTGTAATGCATTGATATTATTTTCTGTTGCATTTAAGTAAAAATTATAACATTCAAAAGCAATGCTGTTCCTTTCATTATAACAGTGATTCGATGGAAACATAGCGAAATGTTGGCGATAGAGCCAAGTTGGCATCATTTTTGGCGACCACGTTGGCAACTTGGTGATTGATTGAACGGTGCAGAAGTTTCTTTGCTGTAGCGCCACCTGGTGTAGAGCTGCAACAAAGAGGATAGCACGAAACCCTTCTCCACAGAAATTACATACACATGCAAATTTTCATAGTGATCGGTTGAACGGTGTTGGAATGAAGCGATTTAATTTATACCAACATCCATTTTTATATATGTAGATATAAGCGAAAGAAATATTTTCAAAACTAAGGAATGAAACATAATTATTTTTATAGGACATACACAAACAATAATGGTATAATTATATAAATAAATGATAAGCAACATATTTTTGCTGCATTTAAGAAATATATTATAAATATTTTTTGAAATTAAAATTGCAACTTACGAATCATACCAACAATTTCGTCAAAACAAAAGACGGCGCCAAATGCAGCCAGTAGTGGAATTCCTTCCCAAGCGTGTTCATACACAATAATAATAACGATGACAGCATTTGAGGATATGTTTTGAACCAACGAAGTATTTTGATTTAGCAAATGAGGAACAACGGTATAATACTTGAGAGCCAAAAAATTAATTAGAGTAGAACCTATTTCGGTGTGTTTCTTTTTTATACGATTTTATTTTTTGCAACTTTTTTTGTGCAATCTTTTTTATGAAGTATATATATTTCAACAGCGTTGGTGCCATTGTAACGTTTTCCATCAATATACATATGTATACTTCAAGACGCTCTGTTTATTAGTCTTCCAATCAAGCACGTTCAATTGGTTTCGCTCGACGGGTTAGCAGCACGCGCTTGATTCTGGGCGAATCTGTCAATGGCATTGATATTATCTATAATTTGATAGAATTTGAAGGCGGACAAGAACAACAGGATTATATGACAGCGGATAAAATATATGTAGGAATCCAGCTTTGGAACAAATCGGAAAAGCATTTTCAAAAATAGATGTTAATTCCGAAAGGAGTTCGCAAATTCCCAAAAAAGCTTCAAACATACATATCTGGTTATCGTGACGTTTACAACCATTGGCATTACCAACTGACCAACCGACCGTCGTCTCAAAAATTTATCACTTACTCTATGTGCACAAAAATAAATCAATTGAAATTGTTTCTCCAAGTGACGAAAACGATTTTGAACTACTTCATCACAGGGAGTTTCGCGTTTTCGATTACGATGAGTAGCAGTGAGTTACGTATGTGCATTTTTATAACTTCGCCATGTATAAAATGAGAAATGTTTTGTTTTTTTAAAATGTTTCAATATGTAATTTAATTATTTATTTTGTTTGGAAGTACTTTCTTATAAATTTCGTGAAATTTTCTAAGAGCGACTTTTTTTATGCGGTCCTTCTCCACCGCATAAATAAATATTCTGTAGTATGTCGACGAAGTTGTTTTCTATATGTAAGTATTTATGAAATCTTCGAATATTTTTTGTGCGGTCCCTATCAACGGCACAAAAACAGGTTTTACTGTAATGTTAAATAAAAGCTAAGCCTTTTCCTCTTTTCAATGCACTTGAAGATTTTTTTTAATTATTCGTAGTACTTAAAATAACTTTGATAATTTGTTAAGGATATCATACGGAACGTAGTTATGTGAATAATTTGTAGTACTCGTGCAATTTTCTGGTTAGTTGAAGTTTGGCACAAGAGGAGTCCCTCTAGATTAAGGTGGTATTTCGATTCATAGTAAAATGTGAAAAATTCAAAGAATGAAATGAAAAGATAATTAAATAATGTTAAACGTTTTTAATGCTAACGTGTTCAAATTTTCAACTAATTTGATGTATAGATACTTCAGATCTCTTTTATCTATGCAAAAGCGAAGTTTTTCTTAAAGCAAACCGAGATTCGAAGATGAAAACTACAATTACTACACAAATAGCTGTACTAAATTGGAAATATTTTTAAATTAAACTTAATCAAAATTTATTTGTGAGAGATTTTAATATTTAGAGAAATGAAGCACCGAATATTGTACTATTTAAATAAAATTGTTTTGTAATAGCAAAATTAGTTCCCAACATCTTATTGGGCTATTGTGACATAAGGTATAAACATTTGTTATAAACTAAGCTAAAGGAACTATTTGAGACGTTCTTTAACCTTTTCGCGCCTAACGGGACACAAACGTCCCAAGTAAATTTCAAAAAACTCTTTTGGGACAGAAACGCTTCTCTGTCTAATTGGAGACTTTCCCACTAGTCCTGCCAATATTTTTGAAGGTATTTTCATTCACAGAACATAGATGGCACTACCGTACATAATGCAATTCCCGCGTTTTTGAAATGTTGTAGTAGCTCATTCCGTACTGTACGAACGTAAATAGTTTAGTTTTGGAAAATACCGCCTATTTTCGATTAAATTTTGGTTTATCCATAAATCTAATGCCAGATAAGTTACTCAGGGAGCGGATTACCTCTAATAAACTGGTAAGTGGCAAAGTTTTACTTCCGTTTTTATTATCGGGACATATTAGATCGAATATATTGCAAGTGGTGGAAAAAAGTATTTTTCGCCTATTGATGAGCGCAGTTGTCAACTCATAGATCGCGTACTGAGAGCTCAAACATCGAAAAACCCCACTTCATGATTTCATTGTACCTCTTGCAGAAGTCTTGATGGCGTCCGGAAAGCTCAACGCACAGTACCATCTAGTAGAGGAACAGGAAGCCCATCCGAAACGTCACGAAGCTTACTCAATGTTGGTGACTATCTGCTAGTAACAACAAAAACACGACAGCAGTACGTAAATCTGCATAACAAAAAAAGAAAATAATGTGCCCGATGTGTAATGTCCCATTGTACATTGATTGTGTGTGTGTTGTTTCAAAACATACCATTCATAATTAAATTTTTATGACTGGAAAATCATTGGTTTTCCTTACAAAATTACTCATTGAAGACTACTAAGACACACATGTCCCAGTATTCAGGACTGATGGGACATATATGTCCCGGTCCTAAATCAGTATTTAAAATTTTTCTAAAAATATAACATCTTAGTTTTAGCATTCTAGAGTGTCCTAATTGTTCTGTTGTAAAAAAAAATCGTCGCGAAAGGGATAAAGTTCTAGATATATGAAAACTGTAAAATATGTTTTATAGTTTGAGGATATTTCTTCTAGAATATGAATCCTCATGAAGATTAAAAAAGAAAGAACTCTTTTGCTTAGTTTTTAGTGGGTGCTTGCATTGCGGTTCGCTTTATATGTTAAAATTAAATAAACGTACAACTAAAATTTAAAAATCTCTCATTAATCCATTCAACGACTGGAACCCGATCAAGATGACCCAGTAACATAATTAATTCCAGTAGAAAATCGTCACATATATGCAAAAAGATTTCAATCAGTTTAATTTAGAATACAACAGTGGGATCTCTGATTTCAGTTGTACAGAAGGAATTTAATTGGTCATTAAATTAATTCCTCCGACTATTCATTAGATGATGCAGTCAATTTAAGGCTAATATTTCAAATATACTTCCATGGTGATTTCGCAAAAAATGTTTCTTTGTTTTAATTAGTGCAGAGGTAAGTGTTCGTTTCTATCGGGAATTAAAGTCTTAGCTCTAACATAATATCACTTTGCTAACATACGGAATAACAAATTAATTAGTGTGGCTTTGGCTTGAACTTGTAACGAGCATACTTTCTAACTCGACCTTTAACTACGCTATTCATTCATTCTAACTCGCCTTCTACGTTATCGGATGAAGATGCAAACTTTCTTCATCCTCTAATTCTGTCTCAAGAAAAAACATCCTCTAAAACTTGTGTGAAACTCATTACTACTTCCCGTTGTAGAACTTTTCTAATCCATGGATTTTATTTTGTTAGAAGTTTATTTTCTTTGTTTCTTTTTCTCCTTTTTGTTTGGCAGATTCTGCTTAAAAATTACATAATGTTTTGGCAGAAGAGTACATTATGTTTATTTCTTTTATTTAATCAGCCAAACATATTCTTTTATGATATAATATTAAGCTTTTGCTAAACAGATATTTTCGTTTTTATTTTACTTTCTACACTGATAAACTCAATCCGTAATATCGATTTCAATAAATTAATTATATCTGTGACGGTAATTTAAGTTTTAACTGGGCTGAAAGTAATGAACCAAATCTCGGGGTAGTAATTAATAGATTTAATTAAGTAAAATATCACTATCACAAAAATATCAGTTATCAAGACAAATACAATTAAACATTTAGAGAAACACTTACAGTAAAGTTTAGTTAAATACATTCCATGATTGTACGGCGAGGTGGGATATCCTACATGGTCGGGTTCCAGGCTATTTCTGATGTTACAAATAGTCGCCTAACGGTTTACACTACCGATACTCAGGTACTCATAATGTGGCGATATATATATTCTATTCTGGGAACTATAGCGTGCGTTACATATCTTACATTATGCCAAAAGTTTTTTTAAATTAATTTTTTTGAAAATATTTAAAGAAAACACAAGAATTTCTGACCTAATTCGATATTGAAGTCATACCCTTTTGTGATCACTATTAATTTTTTATGTAACTAAAACACACACAATTTTAAAATAACAAATTCAATAAGAAAGGGTTACATAAATTATCCATCTTCCTCCGCATTAATTTACACCTGAAATCGTCTACAAAATAACATTTTTAATACCTAAAAATTTTGATTTTCTTATCTAATACAAAAAACTGTCTGCTCGATGGCTTAAAGTTAGCGTGCCCGCTTCATATTCCCAAAGTTAAAGGTTCGAGCCCATCAGGAATTGATAGATTTTTTAGATGCTTAAGTCATAGGCACTCATGTCATGTGGTTAAGTGACAAGAACAAGATCCCTGGAATATCCATTTGGCTTCGGTACTCTCATCCAAATTAAACCGCAGCAAAATTTAGCATCCGACGAGAGCTTGGACTAAAATTAATTCACTCGTTAAAATTTGGCAGCGAGAGCCGACTCTAGATGGTACAACTATGTAATGTTTCTCACATTTGGGCACTTCCTATGTCTGTAAAGGACAAGTTTTCAATATAAAGCTCATTACGGAAAAAATCTGATAAAAGAAAATACTAATTTGTTAATAAAGTTTGTTAATCTCCAAGTGTTAAAGTTTACTGCATTATTAATACTTGTAGGTGATATTTTTGCCCTCGAAATAAAGAGGGACTTTGCTTATCGAGCACCTTGCTTAGTCTACAAAAAAAATTACTTATGTATAATAATATTAAAAGCAATATGTATAACTATTTAAACCCAAAACAAATAGGAGCTAAGCTATTATTAAAATCACCAAGATCCTGAAACATGGAACTATGAATAAAATATATAAATAGTCTCATTTGACTAAAATCGATAACTATTAGGATTTCTAAAGCTGTCACTGAATTTAGGATGGTGATATAAGGTTAAACATTGTTTTTTATAGGATCCTAACCTCTCTCTTCTCTCCCTTTCATTACATATATGTAGGAAAGGAGTGCAAGTTTTCTTTTATTTCTTTTGATTTTTATTGTAAGAGATGGCACCACTAATAGAAACCACGTGAGTTTTAGCTGCGCGATACGGAGAGATCATGTATTTATGAGGTGGCAGAAAAGAAACTGGGAGCTGCATCAAAACTTGAACGAAGGCAGGGCAGAGGAAATTGGTCTCTCCGTTGTTTGAGAAAGAGGACGTGTTTTCGGAATTAGTATGGTGCTATCTCGAAATATTTAAAAACCCCTTGTAGATAGTAAATATTTTAGCTGTGTTTTTAATAAATTAGGTTATTTTAACTCTGCGTGCTTATTTTAACATTAAAATCGAACCTTCCCCTAGACGCCGTCCCACAAATTGGGGGTTCGACCGAGAATTTTAACTATTCAAAGTTTCATCTAAGAGCATTTTTTAAAAGTTTTACCTCCTCATCGATTTTTGATTTTCTGACTGGTACATAGACCTTGCCTTGCATCGAATAGAGACCCGGCGAAGCCTTCAGCTGGATAAGAAATTTTACGAGCGATACGGAAGTCTTACGAGCGATATGGAGATTCTGCGAGCGATACGGAAATACTTCAGCGAGAACAGTCAACAGGAGGAAAGGGTCCATTGACTTGGTTAGAAACACAGAATCTTGGCGGATTTCCACGTCAGCTACAGTCAACCAAAACTGGAAGCCCAGCGACTCAAAGAGATACTGAACGAATTGAACGGGATTGCCTTGATCATTGAGGTCAACACTGACGAGAGAACCTTTGGAACTGCATCGAATTGCTAGTTATCAACACGAAACAAGATTTCCTGTGTCATTGAGGTCAACGTAAAGTGTCTTCAGAATTACATTGAATTGTGATAGTATCCTTTTTTTAGTATTGTGTGAGTAATAGGCGAAAATTAAATAAATGATTTTGTGTGCATATTTCCTGTTCTGTGAATCTGAAATTGAATTTTGAAGTACTAGGTACTATTATTGGTTTAATTGCAGACATAGATATTTGATGTTCTTTTAGTTTTCGATTAATAACTGAGTACTTTCCGTGTTTTTTCTTAGTAACCTATTTTTGATAAATGAGAGGAACGCTTTGTTTTTTTAATAAAAAATAAAATTGATATTAACTGTAATACTGTTGTGTTTTGCAAAAGGATTTAGGTTCCGGGAATTCTTTAAAAAGTCCATTTTTGTCTATAATTGTTTATAATTGATAATTGCATCTTATTTAAATTATCTTTTGTTTCTGTTTAGGTGAGTAAACTTTTTGCGTGTCATTTTAATAGTTTTGTCTCATTTAACTTGGGTAAAAATTTAAGTTGTTCTTTGGGTCACCATTCTGAGTATAAAAATGGCATTCTCACTCGTGAAAAAGAAAGAGGATTTGGTGTCACTCGCCGAGGATTTGGATCTTACTATCGAAGCAGGTATCACAAAATTGAAGTTAAAGGCCCAGTAATCGTAAAAAGCCCAGATTACGTTGAAGACGATGTTAAAAAGATGCTTGATAGCATAGTGGAGGAACGTACAAAAAGAGAAGAGAGAGAAAGGGCTGAGAGGGAGAGAGAGAGGATATGCGAAAGGATGAGAGAGAAAGACGAGAGTACGAATTAGAGAAGTTGCGAATACAAGCGCAACAGACTGCCGGTATACCGAATAACACCGAAAACATTCAAGCATCGAATAAACTGTTTCACGAAACTTTTCATAAGTTTAATATGAAGGAAGATATTGGTTTGAATCTTGCCTTGTTTGAGCGTCATGCAGAACTAACTTTCTTACCGAAAAAAGATTGGATTCAAAAACTTATAGGTTTAATACCCGTCGAAATTGCCCATCTGATCGCAAGAGAACCAACTGATAAGTGTAATGATTACGATCATGTAAAGGATTTACTCTTACAAAGATTTAAATTATCTCCGGAAAAATTTCGTCAGTTATTTTTGTTTCACTAAAAGTCCGATGAACGAACATGGCAAGATTTTCAACACGAATTACAGACGTATTTTGATGGATGGACTTTGGGATTAAAAGTTAACACCTACGACCAATTACGAAAATTAATCATAGCCGATCAAATGAAGAAGAGGGCGCCGTATGATTTTAAGAAACACGTTTAGGACGAATGGTCTACTATTAACTCATCTATGGAGCTAGCTAAAACAATTGAAGATTATGAAGACGTCCGAAGAACCATAGGGCCAAAGCAGTTAAAAGCATTTGCTAAAATATCGAACAATAGCGATAATTGTTCTCAAAGGCAATAATGTTTTCACATTGGAAATAATTGGAATGATAGCAAATGCTTTCAATCGACGAGAATTTAAGATAAAAGAGTTAAACAGGTAACTTGTAGCTACTGCAGGGGTCCAGGTCACTATGCCGTAGATTGTACAAAGTGCAACAAAAGGGTACGAAAATCAAAAAATCTTCAAGCTCTCCGGTCCAGATCTGTTCTCGAATTCAGCAAGACAGAATTAAGACCAGGAAAATAACCATCGGAAACCAGACTTTTGAGGCTCTAATCGACACTGGAAGCTCAGTTTCGCTCATTCGTGAAGATGTAAGCAAAGGAATCATCGAGCAATCGAAGCTCTCGAAGGACATTGTCGTGTTATCTGGATTGGGAAAGTACGAAGTCAAAACAAAAGGATAGTTCCAACGAGAAATCGAATTGGATGGAGAGAAATATTCCGTAATATGGCATGTGTGCCTGCGCTGCCTTTGGAGTTCCAGGCAGTGATAGGATCGGACATTTTGGAACAAGCTTTTGTTGGCTTTGATAAAAAAGGTGTTTATTTCCGTAAACACGAAGAGAAGGTGTGGTTTGTGAATACACAGGTTTATGAAGCAAGAACTGAAGACGAAATCGAAATTAAACATGTTATCAATCTCGAATAAGAAAGGAACTCTCTGAACAAATCAACAGCTATACACCTAAGAAGACCGAAACGACAAATGTATCCATGAGAATTATCCTGAAGGATGATATACCAGTTTACCAAACAGCACCCGTTGTCATTTCTGGAGAATCAGACCGTCAACAAGCAGATCGACGAATGGTTGGATAAGGGAATCGTGAGACCAAGCTCTTCTGAATATGCAAGTCCAATTGTGTTAGTCAAGAAGAAAGACGGTACCGACAGACCTATGCATTGACTATAGGAAACTGAACCGAAAACTAGTCAAGGATCGCTTCCCCTTGCACTGATAGAGGACGTTTTGGATAGGGCTGCAAGATGCCAAAAGTGTATTCCACGTTAGACTTGAAAAATGGTTTTTTTCATGTCGACGTAAATGAGGATTGCAGGCATTTCACCTCCTTTGTTGTACTAGACGGGCAGTTCGAATTTAATAAGGTACCTTTTGGTCTCAGTACAAGCCCAAGCGTATTCCAAAGATATGTGTACAGCATTTTTTAGTGAATCATGCGAAAAGGCATCGTAATAATTTATTTGGACGATTTGATCGTTCCAGCTAAAGATGAGGAAGAAGGTTTGGAAAAACTAAAGAAGGTGTTGTGGTCGCATCCAGATATGGGTTGGAGATCAAGTTTGAAAAATGTCAGTTTTTAAAACGAAAGGTGGAATTTTTGGGTCACGTTGTCGAAAATGGAACGGTGCGCCCTCCAGTTGCAAAAACGATAGCTGTCAAGAGGTTTCCTGTACCAACGACTGTCAAACAAGTTCAAAGCTTTTTAGGACTCACTGGCTATTTCGAAATTTATTCCGTCATACTCTAAAATAAAGAAACCTTTGAGTGATCTAATTAGAAACGACAATCGATTTGTCTTTGAACGACCTCAAATAGAAGCATTTGAAAAGCTCAAGCAATTGTTGACTGAAAGTCCAGTATTAAGTATTTTCCAGCAGGGAAAAACAACCGAATTGCATACGGACGCAAGTCAACAAGGCTAAGAGACCGTCTTACTCCAAGAGGCAGAAGATGGAAAATTGCATCCAGTTCAATACATGTCTAAGAAAACTACTCCGGCAGAAGAGAAGTATAGCAGCTATGAACTTGAATTCTTGCTGTTGTCAACACTTTAAAGAAATTTCGTACCTACCTTATGGAAATCATTTCAAAGTCATAAGGATTGCTCAGCGTTTCAAAAGACTTGGACAAAAAGGATTTGGTTACTCGTATAGCGCGATGGGCATTATTGCTGGAAGAGTTTGATTATGAAATTGTGCATCGTTCCGGCCAAACATGTGGATGCCCTTAGCAGATATCCAGTCGCAATAATTACTAACGATACTCTAACCGCAAGATAAAAAGGCAAAAAAGAGGAATCACTCAGAGTTAGTACGATAAACAAACAGCAATTCAGACTTTTTCGATAAAAACGAAATACTTTACAAATATGTTGAAGGTCGTGAATTGATAGTTGTACCAAGAGATATGCAAACTGAGATAATTAAGTTAGAACATGAGAAG
>BMAO01002077.1:0-15779 GCA_019973975.1 Trichonephila clavata
ATTTGACATCAGACTAATTTATTTGAATGAATTTTACATGATGGTAAACTATCCCATTATTCTGTTTAATGGTATCCATTATTAAGCCCCATGACCGAGTGGGAAGCTCATTAGGGTACTTCAGTGCGCCTAGATACATTGCTTACTCCACTTAAGGAAATCATTAATCTCCTTATAAACCAGTTTCATCAAGCAAATAGATTAATTAAAAGCGGTTTTAGTTCTTGTAAAGACAAAATAGTCAAATGGAATTAACGTTTAAAGCTATAGAGATTTAAAGAAATTCAGGAAAAATAAGGATGAGCCTTATTAACGCTCCTATGCTGTGTCGTTTTTTCTGTTGCCACCCGATGAACGGCGTCAGATAGTGACGTAACATACACCACCGCATTGCTAGGAGCCCAGGAAGTCTAGAGGGCCGAAAGCTTGATTGACGCTAAGTACGTATTCCGGCTTGGGGTCCAAAACCAGAGTTTGCAGAGAGGCCCAAATATTCTCCGTTACGCCACTGCGTCATATTGAGGCGCACGAAATTCATCGTGGTTCATCATTTTCGGATGTCATTCGCCACACACTATGCAGGTGACAGCACTGTTTTGGATTTATTCAGACCAAATTTTGAGAGTGAATACCCTGGGGGTGGTCAGGGCGCCTCCCATCTCTCTTTCCCTTAAGACAACTTCTAGAGAAGATTTTCGGTTAGACGAGTATTTAAGACTGTATCACACATTTTCGTATTTGGAGCAATTTTTTCTTTCAAGCCCCCTTTGGAGTGATTTCTACCCAGTTGCCATTGAAACAGCTTCTAACAACTCTTTTTATTGAGCTGAAAAAATTGCTCGAAATTAAGGTAGTTTGAAATTCCAGCCAATGAGGTCTTCGGCTCCCTGCGTCATATACAAGATGGTAGTAAAGATGGCAGCGGTAATGTCACCCATCGGTAATGGTGTATAATATTTTAAGCCCAATGGTACTCCATTTCTGCTTACGGCCGTTAAAAAAACGCGTGATTAATATTGGCTGTTCGTTTTCCGAAGCAGAATAAGCAGCGAGTAATTTTTAAATGTGAAGATATGTCAAGCTGATGTCCGAGCATATCGTATCGTTTTGCTCACAGCTGCACAAAATGGTTGTTCAAAAAAGACGCGAGTTGTTCCGTGAAATGCGTGTGAGATAAGGCCTTTAGAGTACTTTAAAGCCGCAGTTTCATTATACATTTACAAACATCCATGCCTTCTCTGGGATTCGAACTCAAGCCCTGCAGCATAGCAGTCAGCATCACTATCCACTATACCATTTGGGCGGTTTAATGCTCTAGTAATCAAGCACTTATTGTAAGAATGTTTTTTTTTGGAGTGCGTGAGTTATGTCTAACAAAAAAACAAGATGTATATTTGGAGGTGGAATTCAAAAAGTTGAACCATGGTCAAATGAGGGTGAGTGAATGAATATTAACGTCGCACTCTCCAGCTACACGAGGGTTTTTGGCGACGGACCTCGTAATTTTGAACCACGGTCAAGTGACGAGGATGACACCCGAGCTGGCACCCCCTCTCCTAACTTACCACACCACCCCAATGGGAGGACGTTTGAGCTCTCGACAGATTTAACGTGCATCGCTCCCCTACACGGCGGGTCTTTAGTGGCACTGGGCTTGAACTCATGACATGCCTGTCATGATCCGATACCTTTACCACATGGCTACTACCACCTGGTCAAACGACCAGGACGGCACCTGACCGACGACACACCCCCACCCTTCTTTTCAAATTACCACATCATGCCAATAGGGGATTTCGAGGCATGATAGACTTAACGTGCTTCGCCTTCTCTACACAGCATGTCTTCAGTGGCAATAGAGCTAAAACTTATGACACGATGGCCACGAGTACGAATATTTTAACAGTGAAATGGAAAAAAAAATACTGAAACAAAATTTCATGAAATTCATGCAATAATTATTGGGAAAATAATAATTAAAAACAATAATATTGAATACTACCCTTTGACAATTTAATTTATTCAAGAAAAATTCTAGAAACACCCGAATTTGCATTTTTATACCCCTTTTTCACTGAATGGTTTACGTTACTAGTAAAAAAAATACCTTAAAAATATTTGCTCACAAGTGACAATTTTTTTTAAAAAAATGAACTCTTATTTGTTATAATATTAAAACATATTGAATTTAATGGACATAATATTTTCTTTAAAAGAATCATAAAAAGAAGACACGATGCAATGCGCGATCGCATAGGGAAAAGTCATTTATTTTAAATATTGAATCCAAATTGAAAAGGTATGGAAGAAAATTCCATTTCGAACGACAGAATTGCACTCATCCAATAGAAAAGGTGGGTATTTTGTGGAGTATAAAACAGCTATTGTCCGCATTGAAACGTTTTTTATAATATCAAATGTCACAAACAAGTGTCGAATTTTTTTCTGTGTTTGACATATATGTGCCACAAGAGAACGAAATTTTTGACAACTATAAAGACATGTTGGTTTCAAGACGTTCTATTCATTCTATTGAACTTTTATTCTCCGACATTTGAGCGAGTTTAAGTTATATTCTGCACACTCATTCAAAAAGGTTTGAAGTGAGATAAGTTATAAAAAAAATAATAATAAATAAGTTCAAAAAAGATTTCTATGGAAATATTGCAAGCGGCTTTAGCCACTAAGGAACTATGTTGTTGAAAATATTGTTAAGGACATTTTTATTTACACTTCCCTGCCGAAGGAGTACTATGACTGGAAAAATGGTTTGAAGACTCGGAGAGAAAAATCTGGTCGACAATGTTGAATAAGTAGGGAGACGAAAATAGATTCTCCTAGACAAATCTAGAACAGTCTATTGTGATTATTTGATGAGAGAGTTAACTCTAGAAAATCCTTAGAACAGAGGTGGGGAACATTTTTACCATAGAGGCTGACTGTAAATTAAGTAATATGAATGTGGCCGCATAGATTGATATACCTATAAATGCGACTTTCATGAATTTTTTGTAGTTTTTGTATGTAGGTTTAACAATTTTGTGCATTATATAGAAAATATTATTAAATAAAATTAAATCCTTATTTATTTTTTGGCATAAAATGTAACAATACAAAATATTTTTTGTATTTACATAAGGGTAAGAATTCGTTATAACATTCATCAATGATTATTATTTTTCTATAACTTTATGAAATCATGGTATTTTTATTATTATGGATATAATTATGGTAATTTTTTATTTTGTAATTTTCTATATTCTAACATTTAAAATGTAAAATTACTGCTATTCCCATGAGCTGTGATTGAAACATACGTACATACATTCCATTCTTTATTTAATTCCATTGATTTGCAAACTGTTGTAATCAGTATAATTAAATATTAATTGATAGAAGTGCTAGCTTTTATGGAGGCAGCACAAGAGCCTCACAGAGGTCGAGGGTTCATCAAGATCTTTTAAGCCAATGTACATAAATTGTTATCAAATTCAAAGATGCAATTAGAAATACAATTTCTTTACATTTTTCCTACAAATCACTTCTAAAGTAACTTATTTTAAGGATTTTACATCACCAATATATTTTAATTTAGTCCCAAGAACTTAAATACATTAATAGTAATGTATGAAATACATTTCATACAAGGCTTAACATTAACATTTCGTGAGAAAAGAGTATTTAATAAATGGAGGATTATTACGAACTAAATATTTTAAATGAACTACACACTCAAAACTTTGTTACTTCAAATCTCAATTATGACTGCAGCCTGAAAACGAAAATCAAAAACAAAACTAAGTCTTAACTGTGGTTAAATAGCCTGACCGCAGTTAAGCCAAGTAACATCATCACGGCAGCTCTTTATTATACAGTTAAACATTAAGCACTTTTAAAAAAATGGTGAATAATGATTGCTGTCTATTCAGTAGACATGAACCATTAAGTGTAATTATAATTCCAACATGAATATGCATTGTTCCGAGTTGAAACCTAGTAAATAATTAGCATATATCATTTTTAAAAAATAACACTAAATAGTCAAAGAAAGTATGGAGTATTTAAAATACTTCATGGCACTTAACCAAATAGAATTACCTTCTACGACTAAAAGCATTAATCTCCATCATCTAAAGCATAAACATTAGTATGAAATTACTAATACTAAACTAACTGCATGCGTAATGAATTTCTGTAAAATTACGATAGAAAATCACAGAAAATAATTTTACAACAAAATCGCTCTGATTTGTATTTTAAGGATTGCGTCAAATCACACTTCAAAATAGTATTTTGCAATGATTGATGTTTTTATACACTCTGCCCAAAAGACTATAGAATCTTGTATTTTGCCTTTATTTTATGATATATTAAATATATTTCAATCAGTGGCGGAAAGGAGAATATATTACGGCACCCCTGCAAAGAGAGAGAGAGTCAGGAATGGGTTCCTAGCCGTACTTGACATCACTCAGGCTTTCGCCTCCCTAGATTCCTAGGACCTCCGCCATGCGTGAGTTGCGGGGGTGTACGTTACACCACAGACTTAAATGCAGTTTATTGTTTTGATATATTATATTTTCTAAATTGACCTACTGTCTCCTGAAACTAAATATGTAAATCTATGTAAATAAATTTTTCAAAAGAAAAAAAATATTTTAACGATTTATAAAAATATTTTAAGAAAGTTAGGTAAATTATCAGGAGAAAAGTGGAGTTGTTATCATTTCACATTGGTGATCTTTCTACTTACTTTTGTTTATATTTATTTTTTGTATTTAAATCATACAAAATTATTTAAAAAATATCTGATTTAATCAAACAGCAACATTCAAGAATAAAATACACACACAGAAAGGTCTCGTTTCAAAAACTTTGCAGCAAAATATACTTCTTACGGCCTTAAATTTTTAAATGAATCTCACCTGTTTTAAAAATTATTTTCAATTTATAAGTCAGTTAATTTTTGTTTCGAAAAATCTTTGTAACTTTATTTATTTATTTGCTTCAAATTTAAAAGTAACGTTGAAGAAATTTAAAAATTTGAATAACTAGTTTTGTTTTATGAAAAACAGAATAGCACCATTTTCAAAATAAGAATTTCATGTTTCATTTGTTCGTATTCAAACTTTTAAATATTTTAAAACTAAACATCCAGGTTGCTTCTGGCAACACTCTCTCTTGCCAACAACAATTCACGCATGCGCACTGAACCGCACGTTTGATTTTGTAGCAGTAAAAAATACAAATTCGAATTCACTGTACCAATTTAGGTTTAGTTAAGTTTATTTGGATTATATACAGTAGACCCCAAAAGTGTTCGTACACTTGCAATTTCCGATAAAATTTAATATTTTCGACTAATAAAAATTAATATATTGTAATTGTAATTTTTTACGTTGTCTGCAATTTGTTCTTAATGGAATGACATATTCATTTTTTTAAAAATAGTATAAATATTATTTTTAAATATTAATAATCAAAAAGTTACTGAAAAATTACGCCACAAAAGTCTTCGTACACTTAACAAAAATCTCAGCATAGCTTTAAATATTGTATTTCTTTCTTAATTTAGTACTTAGTAGGATATCTTTTAGTGTCCACAACAACTTTTAAACGTCTTGGTATAGATTTAATTAATTTTTTGTAATTTCTGCACCGATTTTCCTTCAGTCTTTCGGTGATTATTGTTTTTACTTCCCATTATGTGTTTATACGTCCTATTTTCATTTTTTTAATCAAATTCTCACCAAATATGTTTTGCTGGGCTAATAAATTAATTGAGGAGGTATTTTCAGAATTTTGTGACACTTATAGAGACACCAGCGGTGTACATTGAGAGCAGTGCGCGTGGCTTCATTATCCTGTTAAAAAATGAAATCGTCTTCAATATCCGAATTTTTGGTGATAATTTAAAACTTCTTCTTAAAATATTTAAAAGACAGCTCATGATTCACAATGCCATCAAAAAATACCAAATTATCTAATTTTGAGGCCGATTTACACCCCCACGCAAGAACTCCTCGACCTCCATGCTTAAGCATGGAGGTCGAGGAGTTCTTGTTCCATATAATTTCAGGTAATAAATTCCTCATTTTTTCACTAACAAACTATTATTTGCCCAACAGAACCAAAAATGTTTAATTTTCTGTCATCCCAATCAATTTGCAGTTATTTTTGAATTTTCTGAAACTTAATGCCAAGAATCTAGTTGGATCAGTAAACCATGGAGTTCGAAGTGTTTCTGCGTATGGGTGTAAATCGGGTCTCAAAATTAGGTAATTTGGTATTTTTTGTTGGCATTGTGAATCATGAGCTGTATTTAAATATTTTAAGAAGAAGTTCTTAATTATCCACCAAAAATTCGGATATTGAAGACGATTTCATTTTTCAACAGGATAATGAAGCCACGCGCACTGCTCTCAATGTACGCCTATGGCGTCTCTATAAGTGTCACAAAATTCGGAAAATACCTCCTCAATCAGTTTATTAGCCCAGCAAAACATATTTGGTAAGAAATTGATTTAAAAAATGAAAATAGGACATATAAACACATAATGGGAAGAAAAACAATAATCACAGAAGAATGGAGGAAATTCGATGCAGAAATTACAAAAAACTGATTAAATCTATACCAAGACGTTTAAAAGTTGTTGTGGACACTAAATGATATCCTACTAAGTACTAAATTAAGAAAGAAATACAATATTTAAAGCTATGCTGAAATTTTTTGTTAAGTGTACGAAGACTTTTGTGGCGTAATTTTCAGTAGGTTTTTGATAATTAACTTTTAAAAATAATATTTATACTATTTTTAAAAAAATTGATTATGTCATTCCATTAAAAACAAATTGCAGATATCTTTAAAAATTCCAATTCCAATAATATTAATATTTATTCGTCGAAAACACTAATTTTTTTCGGAAATTGCAAGTGTACGAACACTTTGGGGGTCCACTGTATTTTCATTAGGTTGAGTATGGTAGATGAGATTAAGATAGACAAACAAGAAAATAAAAAACAGTTAATTCCATACAGAAACAGCTGCCATTTGACGATGAATAATGCTATTCTGGGGGGGAATCGAAATGGTTATTTTCAAATAGTGAAGAAGGCATAAATAAACATTTATTTCCCTTTCTCCAAAGCGACCGATAAAGTGTTAAAAAACATTACTTTTCGAAAAAAGATGAAAAACATAACTCACAAACTCAAGCACACATAAGTAAATTTAAAAGATGGTTTTGTTAAAAAAAAATAATGTTCTTTTGAGTTAATTCCGCCAAAAATAGCGCCGCTATTAATGACTGATTTGTTATTATTTGTGAATGATTTCTTTAAAGGTTACTTATGACCTCAGCACTAAAAGCGGCTCACAAGATCAGTTTTGATTGATGCCGTGTTATTTGATTGTTTTTTATTCGTTATTGCTCATTCTAAGAGCAATGCGGTATGTTTTGAAGGGGAAAATATTTGTAGCACTTAAAGCTTTCAAGGTCGTTCGCGAATACTCTACGCTTTGTTTTTTTAATTCATCTATGATTGAAATTGAACCATTTCTGTTTGTCTGAATGTAAGGAAGAATAACATGTTTAAACTCTTGAATAGAATTCATTGTTTAAATCATTTGATCACACGCATTGAACTTTTTATTATTATATTTTTACTCGAAAATATGGTTCACATACACTGTTTCCAATTGACAATATTGTCCTCGATTTACTTAAATATTTTGATTTGAGAGATAGAGTTTTTATTATTGCAAAAAAAAAACCCTTTTTTTTTTTTAAATTTTTGAATCAGCTTATTTATACGTCCCTCAACATTGTCGACATACAATCAGAAATTAGTTTTACTTTTCACCGGGATATTACCCATCGCATACGGTACACAAAACATTTGACTGAGAGAGTTGACTTGGGGTTTCATAATACTCGAAATATCAATTAAAACTGCTTTCTATTTTTTCATAAGCAACTTAATCTAGTATAGAACATAATGTTTATTCAGTATCCATCGTAATCTCATTAAAAATGTCTAAAATGAATTTATCTTAACTATTTATTACTTTACACCGAGTGTATGCGATTGTCTCAATCAAAAAAGCAAAAACATAGTAGAGAATATAACGAAATTTTATAAACCTGCGTTCAAGTGAAGGGAAATAATATTTATTTTATAAACTAAGAAGGTGATTTTTTTTAAGGAAATACTTGGCACCAACTTTAAGCTACCGAAAAATCCGGCGCACTTTTAACACAAAAAAATAAGATCGAAATTTACAGGCGTGTGTTATACGCCGGGTATAAAAATGATACTTTCAAAAGTAAAAATAGAAACGACCTTGAAAAATTAGACATCTACCTATATCCAAATACAATTAATAAAAAGAATTGACAAACAAAATGAACTTAAAAGTTTGTAGTTCTAGAAGTATAATATTTTTTCTAAGGCTTGGAATGATACTTCGAATTAATGGCATCAAACATTTTAGGTTTCTTTGTAAAAAGGGGAGGGGGTACACGTTATTTGGCGAATGTGCCTAAAAACTAAAAAAATCACCTTGAAAGTGTAGGTATGCGTTATACTGTGTTGCGCGTTATACACAGGATTTTACAGATTTCTTACTTTCGATGAGTAGGAAATGAGTCAAAACAGAGTGCTTTATCTTCTAAACGAGGGAAATAAAATGAGAAATTGGTGTTTATCAAAAAGGCATTCGCAATTAAGATATACAGAAGAACGTCATTTATCAGAACGTTTATTATCCAGAGCGTCAAATATCCGAACCAAAGTCCGGATACGTTTTCGAAAAGTGCAATGCTCAACAGTTGTTTCCTGTGAGGCCAAAAGTGACAGGAAAACCCAAGGTGAGGGACATTTGGGGGATTTCAGCTATGTGTGATTTGGTAAACATCTGCGCGGAATATTAGGTCAGTTTGTTTCCAAGTGAGGGGGTGTATACGTGCTCTTTTGTTGAGTTTTGTTGATGCAAAAACCTGGATGGCATGCGATGCAGAAGACTGTGGAATTCAAATGCTGATTGATGATGAAATTATGACTTCCATGCAAAAAGAATCCGACCCTGTCGACGATGAAACGGATGAAGACAAGGACAACAACAACGAAAGTAGCAAGGGTCCATCAAATGCGACGCGTTTTCTGCGTTAAAGACAGCTAGGGTGTGGTACGAGCAACAATCAGAGTGATGTCCTACTCAACTAATGCTGCTAAAGAGAATCAAATACCTTGCATTAAAAAAACGAAGGTGTAAAATGGTACAGCGAAAAATAAGTGCTTATTTTCCACGATCAAGGTAAAATTGAAACATTTTGCACTTATTTTGCCTTTTCTTCAAGCACGTTTCCCGCATGTGATGATTTTCAATATTTGTATATTGTCCAGTATCATATAATGCATGGATCGCATTCACTTTTCGGTTATCCGAATAATAGCGTATCCGAGCGGTTCCGGCCCCAATTGATTCGGATAAACGACGTTCTACTGTACGTAAAAATACGCAAGATTATAGCATAAATTTGAACTGAAACACACACACTATTCATACTTATCA
The DNA here is from genome assembly GCA_019973975.1 of Trichonephila clavata. Taxonomy (NCBI): domain Eukaryota; kingdom Metazoa; phylum Arthropoda; class Arachnida; order Araneae; family Nephilidae; genus Trichonephila; species Trichonephila clavata. The sequence continues at coordinate 9,575 of BMAO01002077.1, forward strand.
TATTTATACTATTTATACTTAGCAAAAAAAGATTTCAGCGCAAGGACTCTTAACAGTTCGTGAACTGCCAATCTCTGGTGAAGGCTGTAAGTTCTAGTAGATCTATTTCTGTTAACCACCAAGAAACAAAGATTTATGAGGATGATTCATAAGTATCGAACGAACTTTCAATACTGTTTTCAGGAAAATATATACTTTAAACTTCTCGTATCTAAAACTATAAATTCATTCCACAAGATAAGAGAGGAAAATAAAATATCGAATCACTCATAGCTGGCTTTTTTACTCCAATCCCGGTCGATATAAGGAGGGAAAAAACAGTTCTAGTTCATATTATTACAAATCTCTCTCCCAGTTCCACCGAAATCATCACCGATACTTCAGAGATCGATCAAAAGAAATCCCATTTTTTGACGATATTTCGTATAAAAAACAAAGTTAAAGAGTTCAAAAAAGAAGATACCGCTCACAGAGAAAAAACGAACGAGGCTCTCAAAAATCTGGATGAGATTTCTACAAAGAAAATATTTCTTCTTTTTTTTCTTTTCCTCCTTTGAAAAGGCTGATGTTTTCTTCCAAAAACGCACGCAAGGTAGCTGTTTTCATGATAAATAAATAACGAAAGGAAAAAAAAATGTTTCCGATGCAATTCGTGCAGGTTAAAAATTGGCAGGAATGAAATTCTTGAATTGTTTCCTGAATTTTGTTTTCATAGCATTAATAGTTATAGTTAACACGTTAAATTTTGGATGGTAAAATGTGTAAATGAAATAAAATTATATCAGTAATTGGTACAACCGATTACAAAAAAAATTATATTTTATACATGTAATAATTCTCTTTAACTTTCTCTGGAGGGTGGGATTTTAATTCATAATGATCTTGAGCCATTCCAGATTTCGTATAATTAAATTTACCCGCCTAAAGGGAAAAAAATTGTAACTTTATCTTTTAAATCTAAAACGTAAGCATTTTTAAAACAGGGTGATGTAATGTTGCATCACCCGCATAATCATAATTCTAACATCTTTCAGCTGACCAAAATTATAAATGGTTAAGATCTTGAGTGAACAAAGCATGCTTTTGTGGATGTCTTAAATGTTCAATTTGTGTTGTACTGTTTACGTCCCCTCTGTATCCATTTCTGCGTCAATTAAATGTTGATGTTTGAAATATGAAGGTCTCCTCATCTTTCCCACGATTGCAATCATTTGAAAATAAAGATCACCTCAATACCAATATGTCTTAAATCAAATCCAAAATTCTACATACATCCTTATTTATGAATTTTATTCTATAACAAATCACACTGAACACTCACACATTAATAACTACAGTAGTTATGTAATATTATAATCATCCATAACCACATACACATGTTAGATCATTTGAACCATTTATTTCAAATTGATTGATTGCTTTATAACGTGTGGCTGTGATAGCCCAGTGGTCAAGGTAACGGACTCATGGCTGACGTTTCATGAGCTCGAACCTAGTACCGCTGTAGACCCGCAGTACAGAAGGGGCCACTTCACGTTAAGGCCCTTTCGCTATGGGTATGTCATATAGGCACCAGTCTCAATCCCCCTAATCGGGAGGGGGGGGGTCGGCAGCCCGTTCAACGCACTTCTCCGTGGGGAATGGCAAGCCTTTAGAAGCAGAACGAAACTTGATTCCCTAGTGCATCATCCGTCAGCTGGTGACACTTGGGGAGGATGCATATGTAACACACCCTTTTCTACACAATGTTTCCCGTTGATCAGTACGTCATCACGAAAAGGTTAAATCTGTCGATGCTCAAACGTCCACCCGTTGGTGTTGGACAGGTTAGGAGAGAGGGGTTCCAGCTCAAGTGTCGTCCTCATTTATTGACCATGGTTCAAAATTACGAAATCCGTTGCCCAAAGCCTTCGCATTCCTGAATATTACGTCGTTAATATTCACTCACTGACGCTTAAAAACGTTGCATTTTGAAGCTACTCGACACAAGCATCCTAATACAAAATGGAACAATATCAACACATTCCATAACCCTTGGTTACTATTTGAAAATTTTTCGTGACTGAGTTCTTAAGTTTCACAAAAAACTTGATGTTGATTTTGACATTTTTTTGGCAGAATGTAGTTGCATGTGTTCACACAATGACGCGGTTCTCCCAAATGGCGTGATCGATTTTAGTTAAACTGGCCACCAAACACTATCGCGGGATGACTTCATCAAAACAATTGTTTTCAATTCCACTCTTTTTTCAAGCTGCGCGCTTAGTCTCGTTTTGTGTGTGTGTGTCACACCTTGTATATCTTTCAGCATTGCGGTTTACAATGAAATCAAGACTTAAACCACGACTTGATTTTTGCCGGCCATGAAGCTTTGGGTCACCACAGGCTAGTTTCATAATTTATTATTTGCCAAGGATAACACAAATTACGCAATAATAAATGTTAATTCAACTGCTGTTAAGAAAAATTCTGAAATTTTAAATGATTTTAAAAGCTTTTGAAACAAATTCTATAAGGTCTAAAAACTGCAAGTACAAAACGCATAAACGAATGAAATTGAATTCTCTCTCAAAGAGATTATTTTCAAATGTAAAATCAATACAAAGTCATTTTTGGTATCCCCCCCCCGTTTATGTCACTCTTTCCTGATTTTTTATTTTTTACCGTTACATTAATACTTTGATTTGAAAACGAAAACAAATAGTGAACTATTTTTCTAGATTTCTCAACGTTCATTTTCGTTTGGAACAGTTCCCAAAAATCTTATTAATCTTGATGTAAAAAAAGAACAGGTGCAAAAAACAAAACGAGAAGAAGAGATAGATCTTTTTTTTTTTTTTTTTTTTTTGCCTATGAGAGAAATGTTTTGTTTTATAAGTTGTTAGAGAAAGATTTAACTTATTATATATATATATATATATATATATATATACAAAAACATGTACAAAATTTTATATTGGGGCTATTCCTTTAAATTTTATAATACCTTTTTATTTTTGTTAAAATTTAGGTATAATATGTAATATAACGACACAAAGTGTTTTAACATTTAGGTTTTAAAATAAAATGAACATGTAACATGAAAAAGTTAATTTACAAAATTCTTTATTTAAACGAAATTTTTCCTTATCATTAAATTTTTTTTTATTTCTTTCCTAAGAGAATCCCTCAGTTTTTATGCGTCTATCAAAATCTTGTTAAGCTTAGCAAATTAAATAAGTTTATCAAGTACGAAACAAGAATACAACAGCAGATTTTTAAGAAAAGATCTCAAAATGCATATTGCTTTTTGCGATTTCATAAATTCGGGTTTATAATGATCCTTTTCTCGTTAAAAAAAACAATTAGTATCTAGTTTTAAAATTAGAGAGAGAAAACCTTTTTGTCGCGGCTTGCTTTACAGTAATCCCTAAAGGGAACTAATCCTTATATGTGAACCTTCTCTGACCGATGGGGGATTCAATCAGTCTTTAAACAACTTTGGCCGATAACGGAACCCCGAAATCGGTGGGTGTGCCTACCCACAAAATAGTAGTTTTTAATTTATAATTAATTGTTTGGGTGTTGTGTGCCGTTATAATAAATGTTTAAGAACGAAAATTAAGGACTGATATTTGAAAACTGAATACGCAACTAAAACACGATACTTTTATTTAATGCAATTTTTTAACAAATCCAATTGAAAATTCGATTTTTTTATACACTATATATAATACAAAAAAATAAATTCTGAATACCAAATTTTCTGTATGTTTGTTGGCGTGCTTTTACATACATTTAATGCGCTTCGTAAGCCTAAGGTTGTGAGTTCGATCCCGGCTGGAGTCGATAGATTTTCTGGATACGAAAATCCTAGGCTCGTATATATTATATGGTATGAAAAAGGTCCTTTGAATATCACTTTGGCTCTGGTACTCACGGCGGTATTTAGCATCCGATAAGAACTTGAATTAAAATAAATTCAAGCATCAAAATTTGGTAGCGAGAGCTGCAACTAAATGATGCCACCCAGAAATGGCTTTCACATGTGTGGCCTTGTCTTCAAAGGCTTAGTTGCCAAAATGCAGCCCATTGGAAAAAGATATATTTTGTTACGTAGATCGAGGTTCGAGGATTGTAAGCAATCAGCCGTGCGAAGAGCAAGATAGTTCAGGAGCGATGGAAAATCCTTGAAATACAGCAGCTATATTTGCAGATTAAATCTCAGACGGCCTTCACACTTTCTACGGTATTCAGACACAATTACCAGTGTCTGAAATAGATGTAAGTAAATGATTATTCATAAGCACTCCTTCGTCCTACACAACATCCAAAAATAAGTGGTCGACTATTCACGGCCAAATTACAATGACTCTTCAACGGTCAAAACAAGACTAACTCCGTTTCGGCAGGTACCTTTTTCTCGCAAAAATCCGCTTGCGTCATAAATCGGGATATTAGTAGATTTCTCTGATTTCCAGAAGAATCCGTAGGGTCGCGAACTCGCCCAAATGGTCATGAGAAGGATAGATCTTGGCACCTTCTCATCTGTAAGCACGTAACATGCAACAAGACCAAAATTATCACTTCAGTCCGGAGGCTGTTACTGGGCTTTATATAGATACCACCGCTACACTACTCACACACCCAGTGAGTCGGTGGATAGACGAACGGACGAACGATATAGCTGTTATGACGAGTGTATGAGTTGTTGCTGTTGCGTCAAGTGTGTCTGACGGCTTTGATTACTGCGCCAAGTGGGTCTGACGACTTTTAAATGGTCTTTCTGAGGGTAAATGGTACCAACGACAGCTGCACGAAAGTTGTGTTTTTCTTAGTTCAGTGTCAAGGTCACCAATGTAGGAGGATAGAACTCGGTACTTTGTGATCCCGTAAGCACGTAACATACCACTAGAACAAAATGATCACTTCAGTCCGGAGGCTGAAATTGGGTGTATATAGATACCACCGCTACATTCAAAAAAAATCTGTGCCAACCTGGCACTATCGCCTAGATTTCGGCCAAGTTTCCATTGAATCACCATTATAACGTAGAGAACGGCGTTGCTTGCGAATATTACAAAATTTTTAACATAAAAGAAATACATCAGAGTAATATAAACGTATTACACAGTTTAGATATAAATTATTTACACCATTTTAAGTATTATTTACAAAAAATTCCAAACACTATTTATTTAATGTATTTTACCTGAATTCAAACGTATTTATATCTGCTCACTTGAAACCAATTTAGGCATTTAATTTATTTGTTCTCTCATGTCCTCATCTAAATTTTTACCCACTTTTTTATATTTTACTTGAGGCACATCAATTTGTGTGAAATAAATGAAGAAAATATTAAAATATATTGGTTTTCAATTCACAGTCTATGAGGCGAATAATTTTCGACAAGAGTATCAATTTCAGCTTAGCTACCCCTGAGTTAAAATGCATAAAAGCTACATTTAAACGAATCAATCTGAAATAATATCTCGATAAGACTTAAATCCGGTTTTAGTCAGATCAAATAATGCTGATGTAAATTGAGTTGACCGCTGAGTGGATGAGTTGATTTTAAATCAAAAGCCCCGAAATCCATTCTTTCTAGGACTTTTAATTTGAACGGAAACTTTCCCCTCCCTTCTTAACAAATTAAGTTTTCTATACTAGATGACGTTAAAAATCCATTAGACCCTATTATCTCCGTTTCTGTACCGTTTTTGCTGTTTTCCATGGTTTATTTTACCTAAGGTTTAAGATCATTTTAACTTTCAATTCAGGCACACTTCAGCGCAGACCCTTTATTGAAGGGCAATCAGGTTCAATAGCATTGATTAGGAACGGTTGCTTCGTGCTTTTAATACATTTAGTTCGTTTATGTCTCCAATCTAAATCTTAAGAATCTTTAACAAACAAAATAAAACCTTGTCTGGGAATCTATGATGTTTTTTTTTCATTTAGACTTATTAAAGTAGTGGAGGGGTGGCCATCCCGCAGAACGCGTGCCACATATGGCCCGGCTGGGTTGTACGAGTGCACACGAAGGCTTAATGAAAAAATTTTTAAAATTTTAAAGATAATAATTATTAATTTCTTTTTTTACTGTGTTTTGAAAGTGTGTGGTTGCCTCAGACAAAACAAATATCAGAATTTATTTTTAAATACACTTAATTAAATTGCAATAGGAAAATATAATGCAGACAATTGTTGCTTGCGTTGGTTT